>JAZHYW010012706.1:0-18244 GCA_037355805.1 Ixodes ricinus | reverse complement strand
ACGAAATTTCAGCGCTCATTTTCTAGCTTGAATGTGTTGCATGTTGCACCCTAACGTCAAAAACACCAGTCTTCCGTTGAAAGGCACAAGAAAACTAATTTTAAAGCTAAATAAACGATCTTCCAATGTGCACCTGGTGGATGCATGCGGAGCCTATTTGGGAGGTAGTCTAGCAACGTTATGGAATCTGCTACGTAGTCGTGACGTAGCAGATTCCTCTGGCGCAGCGCCGCTCTTTGGCATTTCAACATTTTCCTTCTTAGCTTTCCTCCTCAACTCACAAATCGCGCATTGAACCAAACAGTCCAAGAAGACGGAAAGGGTGGACTCTCCTCTTTCTCGGACCCTCGTTTGTGCAGCCGGATGCAGCCATTCTCCCCTAGAAGATTAGCCAGTCGCTCAAAACTCGGACAAAAGTTGCTTTCCCACCCCGTTCAGCCCTAAGCTGACAGTGCTGTGGAAGCTACGTGCTTCTTGGGCCAGCCACACGCTCGTCACCCCACGGGCACTTCGAACGGCTCGGTTGTAACGCGCTGACGCTATTGACACCACCACAACGCTGACAACGCCACCAAGGGCAAAGCTCATAATCCCGCCAGCCTTGCTACGTCACGAATGCGGGGAAACTTTTCTTTCTGTTTTTGTTTGCGCCGGATATCCCATGACGCATCGCGCCCTCCGTTCGCTTCTCTTCGAGCGCTCGCTCGAGTGCACCGTTTGGAACGAAAATATAGCCAATCGTTCAAAATACAAACGTGCGATTATGAATTACGGTTATTACACGTCATGCTTGACCCATTTCCGAACGAAATTTGAAAATTTCAATTTTTGTTTCAGTACCCCTTTAAGGCCATCAAAACCTTTCTCGAATTCTGAACTCTTTAGTATATTAAAATAAGTTTGTTTGAAAAGAGGTGAGAGTTGCACTTGTGCCGTCTTTGCCATCTGAGTGTCAGGCTCGGTAGGCATTAGATGAGGTAATAACCGTCATGGCGATTCGCCTTAATAAACGAATTGTTGATTAACTTTTTAAAAAATGGTTCCATGACTGATGTTGCAATTCCTGTATTGACGCCAACTACTATCAGGGGCTTGACCAATTTACAGAATTTGCGAAAATGTAATAGCTTCTTATATACTCATAAATCTGTTTTCGCGTTTTTACTTCCGCTTTCAATATTGCGCGCAAAGGGATTTTCACAAGCCCTGCACAGAATGAAGTTTAGAAGAGTGACGTAGTCGTTTCTTGGTGTCCTTGGTGGATGTGCGTCCTTGGTGGATGCGCCAACGAACTTTAGTAGATATTAGTTCTATCCAAATACATTTAAGTTCAATGGAGAAGCGACATCACTGTTATCATTTTGCTTCGATGAAGAACTATTTGGTCTGAATCGTTTTTACATCTGAACCAACGAGGAAGAGGGGCCTAGAGCGATAAACCGGGGTTCCGGTCTGGCACTCCAAAGTACCCCATAAGGCCGCTGCAATTGTACGCAAATTTGACCACTCGTCACATGACCAAACGAAATACGTGACGTCGCAGGAAAGATGGCAGCGCCCAGGCAGTGGCTGGTCCCAGCTAGCCGGAGCACTGGACGGAGCTGGTCGGGTGCTTTGTTCGTTGTCGTTCGTCTCAGCGAGTTGATTTCAGATGCGGAAGCCATCATATGAGGCCTGTCGAAAGCGACTTCAGAGTTCAGCGTGGTGTCTCACGGACGTATAACGTAACAATACGGAGGAACGGTGTGCATTTCGCTGGTGATCGACTGGGATATTGCCACGAAACAGACAGTCGGCCCTGCGTTCCTGGGACCTCGGATTGATTCGGATATCGCTAAGACACATTCTAAGGCGACGTTTCTGTGCTCTCGTTGACCATTGGGACCTTCGAGGTCTGCAGTGAAGCGTGTGCAATGTATCTGGATACACAGTTTAGCTACGGAAATTGCGTGAGTCGTGCTTGGCAGTGTGTATTCGTGATGCCGCTTCGTTCAAATAACCGAAGACTCACCTTTGGTTGTGCGGCGCACCGGAGAGCTGCATTTAAGCTGGTAGTTCCCGTGCCGTGCTAAATTATGCTGCACTGCTTCCCGAATTGTTCCGGCGTAGACGTGCACTTTCACGGAGCACAGGTGTGCGGCGCACCGAAGAGCTAGCCTTTAAGCTGGTAGTTCCTGTGCCGTGCTTTAGGTGATGCTGTGCGGCTTCCTAAATTGTTCTGGCGTAGACGAGCACTTTCATGGAGCACAGGTGTTGCAGTTAGCATTGATTCCGCTGGTCTGTCGAACGTTTCGTCGACACAAACGTTTCATCAACACTCGTTACGCGAATTGCAAACTCTATGGACATTTCATCACTCGTGTTACCTACCCAGCTCACCCGTTCACGCCGCTTTGCGGCTACAGTTTGCAGTGGTTCATTACCAGAAAAGTGGTCCCACATCCATTTCAGTTCAGTTCGTCCACGGCAGTCGCCAAACCCCGAAGGAGAGGATTTATTCGGACGGAATGCCACTAAAGCAATGCAGCTTCTTTAGTGGTCAGGATTGACTCTCTTCTGTCAGTTTTGTTATATTGTCACGCATGTTTGTTTCAGTCCTATCTTCTATCAATAGTTACTATTCTGCAAAGTTCCAGGCCATGCTCGGCTGTCATCGCATGTTCTGGTGGAGGTGCTGGGTACTTCACCCATAGCCCTTCACTCTGTGTGCAACCTGGTGGCCCTTCAGCCGAGTTGCCCGATAATGGGACACGGGTGGCAGACTATCCCGCGTCTTAAACTTCCGTCGAGCCGTGAACCAAGTCCTATCCTGAGCTCGGCAGAAAAACCGCAAGACGAGCGAGTATCACAAGGACGAGCCTCGCAAATACACCACGAAGAGCCTGAAATCCGAGCCAGTCGCTGCTACCAGGAAGAATGAATGAATCCTGCGAGTTGAGTCCCGCAGGAATGACCCTTCCGGAACCCATGCTGGTAATTCAAAATTAATTGATTTTTCTCTAAAAACCGAATGATGTTTGAATGTAATATATGTTCAAAAAGGTTTGAGGCTATGCTTGTAATGGATATAGGCCGATAGTTTAAGGAGGAGCTGCTTTCACCTGATTCAAATAAAGGAATAATTTTACCGACCTTCCAGTCTCTAGGAACTTAATGAGAAAGCAAAGATTGCGAAAAAATTGCGGACAATGTGACACTGCAAATTGTTTTAGTATTCATTAAAACCTTCAAATTAATTTCGTCTTCACCACTTGAAGAAGAAACCTTCAAGTTATCAATTTGTTTGACAACACGAGATGAATTAATCGTTATACTTTCCATTTGATCATGTTCAAAAACGTATCCAAAATAGGCAGGGCTTATTCTCACATGAAAATACTGCAGAAAAAGCAGAATTCAAAACACGAGCACTTTTGAGGTCTGATAGTGAATTTCCTGATATCAATACGTTTTAAAGCATTAGCCCATTTATTATTTATTACTGTCCAACATTTTCTTGGAGTTTGTACGCAACATATTGGAGAGAGTGATTTGGTAGTAAGAATTTCTAGTTATAGCAACGTTTTGTTTATATTCTGTTTCGCACTCATAGTATGCATGCCAGTCGGAGGGACTGTCATGGTACCTGGCACGCCTGAATAGACGTTTGTTTCTTATATTCCCTAGGTGCCTCAGGCTTGCGTCATACCACGGAGAGACATTTGACGTCTTAATTAAAATATCAGGAATATACTTATCAATCAGATATTTAACTTTATTTTTATATAGCCCTCAGTTTTGCTTAACTGTGCGGCTTTCAAAGTTATGCAAGAAAACCTCTTTATAAAAAAGTGCTAATTCGCTGTTTAATCCATCGTAGTTAGCCCGGCCATAGCTTCTAATGGGTTTACGAATAGTTTCGTTTCTTGTTACTGGCAGAATGATTTCCGAAAACAGGACGTTAATCAGATAACCCTGGAAGGGTAGAAATTGGATGAAACAAGTCGGGTTGTGTAGTCAAGATGAGGTCAAGAATATTTGAGGTCGAAGTAGTGGAGCGTGCTGGTATTGCTACAAGCTGCGAAAGGTTAAAGTCAAGGCAAGCATCGATGAAACTTTCACACAAGCAATGTTACCCTGACAAGAAGGATGACTTTGAGACCAATCTATAGAAGGATAATTAAAATCACCGAACATTTTAAAGCAGCAGCAAGGGAACCGTAATGACAAATCATAAACTGTGTCATGAAAAGCTGAAACAAAGCCCAATTTATAATCCGAAAGTCTGTAACAGACGCCAAACACAAAAGTAGCATATTTTGTTTTTAAAGAAAACCATGCACTTTCTGAACACGTGTCAACGAAAATACGTCTACAAACTATACTTTTCCTGAGGGCCAACATAACCCCGCCACCCCTGCGTTGTTATCTATCCTGGCGAAATATAGTAAAAGATGACACGCCCTCAAAAATAATCGAGTCATCCACTTCATCATTCAACCAGGTTTCCGTGAGAGCAACAACGTCAGCAGAGAAAGATTCAATCAGAGTTGAGATGTCGTCTCGCTTTGATAACACACTCTGAATGTTTGTATACAAAATATTTAGATTTATTTCAGCAGGATGCGAGGTAGACGGGGTACATCAAGATTACGACACGGCTTATTGACACATGCTGGTGAACTGGGAAAGAAAGTTTGCGATAACGAATAGTTGACTAGTCATTCATTTATATCGGTGGCGTTTACTACTGGGACTGCAGATTCAAGGGCACTGTCTCAGACATATGCTGCGTCATTCGCAAAAGTTTGTCAAAACGCAAGCGTACTTTGTCTCCAGCCTTCACGGCAGTTTTAGAAAATTTAAGCAGATCTCTACGCTTGACTCTAACTGCTTCCGAGTAGTCGTTGCTAAAAACTAAATTTAGTACATTTTACTTTAGATCCGTTTGAAAGAACTCTTCCCATTTCTTTTTATTCAAGAATTTGGCTATTATTGGCCTGTGCTTATCACTTGATAAACGACCTAGTTGATGTTCTCTGGAAATGCTTTCCACTTTTACACCAAGCTTCGATTCACATAGATCCATAATTAACTTCTCGCAATCCAGCCAGCTTTCACGTTCGCTTGTTCCTTTTATTCCAAAAAAGGATCAGATTATTCCCACATGACCGATTTTCTAATTCATCAACCTTCGATTGAAGATGGGACACAAGAATGTCCCGGTTCACCTCGTTCTCAAGCTGGTCAGAGTTCGAACTTGTGGTAGGCGCTTGGTTATTCTCTAGCGGTGATACTCGCTCTTCCAAAGATATGATCGTTGCTTCAGTCTGTTCCGGATTCGCTTCCAGTTTCTTAATACTGTTCAGCATTTTGTTCGACCAGTTTCTATTTTTTTACAATAGCAAGAACTGACGCGAGCTGCTCTTCCTGCAGTTTCGACGTAGGTCCGGGATTAGATTCAATATCACCAGCCAAAAGCGGTATCGAACTCAGCCACAGCGACTTGAGAATTGACAACAGCGTTCTGCCGAGGTTAGCACACCAATGATGAGTTAGTAGGCACTTTTCGTCGAAGGGGCACGGCGCTTTAAAGAGAAGAAGGTTATTGGAACGAAAACATTTTGCATACTTTATGTAACTAACCTGCAGCATAAAGCCGTGGGAGTAA
The DNA here is from genome assembly GCA_037355805.1 of Ixodes ricinus. Lineage (NCBI taxonomy): Eukaryota > Metazoa > Arthropoda > Arachnida > Ixodida > Ixodidae > Ixodes > Ixodes ricinus. The sequence continues at coordinate 12,594 of JAZHYW010012706.1, read as the reverse complement.
GACATGCCGTCCGTGTCGTGCCCCAGAGCTGAAGTGGAAGCAGGGTCATTTTGTAGATGGTAATCCCACGGTGGAAGCGGAAGTTTCCCTTGGCGGTTCAGCCAATGGAAGTACTCAGGGAGGATCGCCACGGGGATTGTTTGGTCAGATGAAGGTGACGAGTCATCTCGCAGCCGAAGCAGTGTAAATTCAGCTGTCTCAAACGACAAGGTGTAGACCGTTTGCCCGATGAAACTGGTTGAAGAAAGTACCAGGAAGGACAGAACCTGCAGCACCGCAGGCATGCCGTCCGTGTCGTGCCCCCGTGACGTGAATAAAATACAAATATCTGCGCTATTATTGAAAATGTAAAATTATAACATTACGAACCAAGGTGGGGTCATAATTGGTCACTCTATCAGATGACAGGTTGTTCCAGACTATTACGGTCTGCGGGAAGAAAGATCGATTAAAGTACAGTGTTCTAGAAGGAAGAGCAGTGGTAAAAGCGAGGCCAACGTCAATAAGAGGCGCTGTGCCGAAAAACACGGACGGCCGCCTTTGCCGCTGCGGAAAATGGCTGGATCAATTGCTCCCTCTCGCGTTAGTAGCCGTCGGGTGCTCTTGGCGGACGCCGAATCTCCTCAATATTGAATGTCTTGATTACTCCAAAGCATTAGCTGGTGAAGTGATGACATTTTATGTTGCCATTAGGCTGCATTTCTTTGTTAAGTCACTCAATCGTGCCGGAGTACAAAAATATAAAGCTGCAAAATACCTGAAGCTCGATCGGTCGATTCGCAAAGCATTTTCGCCCAGTTCTCTCATCAGCCGTATCTGCTACTTTCAGCAACTTCAGTAAATTCTACTGTTGTAATTGTGCCATGTCCCACTGTGCTGTGCAACTAATAGCATTATCTCCCTAAATGATTCCATGTGAACATTTTTAGATGCGGAGCATCTCTTGCTCGGGTCTATGTCCCGATGTCCCGCGGCGACGTAGTCCGCACTCACGCTACGCATGCGCAACTCTCCTCCTTCCCTCTCTCCAACAGCTGCGCGTTACTCTCTCCGCTCTGTCTCTCTACCAGCTGCGTGCACCTCGCGTGCGTTCGCTCTTACTCACACCGCGCGCGCATGCGCAACTCTCCTCCTCTAGTCTCCTCTCCTTCAAGTGTGAATATAAGCAGCGGTAGCGCGCGCTTCCCACGGAGGAGTGAAAGGAGGATAGTTTTGGGCGCGCGGGTCGCAGCGCCACGCCAGGGCTTTCCAGTGGGGTGGGCTTTCCCCGCAACTCTGCGGCTGTCGTCTGCTAGCGTTTCTCGGCCGCTCGCGTCCGCCGCAGCCCAAATCCGGCCGGCCAAAAGAAATCAGTCAAGAAGGAATAAATTAATTAAGCAAAGAGAAGCTATGCTTGCCAATTCTAAGGAGGATAATTTGGAAATGATGTAAATATAAGCAGAAGAAAAGTTATCTTAAATCTAAAAGATGAGATCTATCGGGGGCTGGTGCGGGGAGAACCGACGCGACGGAAGAAGGAGAAAAGAAAATGAAATGCAAAAGGAAGGAAAAGATTAGCAATTAAGAATAAAGACAAGCGAGAAGCTGTACCACGAGTTCATCGCTGTTGACTCCACTTCACTCCGTTCTTCCGATGAAGTGTGATGGAAGCAACAGTCCCGTCAGTTAGTGGGTTGGCGCAAGCAAGCGTCAGCACCACCCCACAAACCAACAGCAACGCTACGTCCACTGAAGACAAAGCTGCGCAGCGAAGGGCACGCGACGCTGAGCGCAAACGCTTGAAGCGAGCGGCAGACCCTGAACTACGGCAACGGGAAGCGGCGTCCATTCGCAAGTTAACAACGTAATAACACGCAAGTTAACAACGTTACTAGCAACGTTACTAACACCGTTAATAACACCGTTAATAACGATCCGCGATGCTCCGCATCACCCCATGGTTCCCCTCGGGAAGATGGTGTAATTTTTTATTGTGTGTGTACGTTTATTTGTGTATTGTCATAGTGTTCGCATGACGTAACGTTTTTTTTTCTAATTTCGTTCAGTTTTATATAATGCATAAAGACGGATGCAGCTCTGAATGTACATGTTTTCAAGACACGTTTTTTCTTTTGTCATTTTGCATGCGAGGCAGAGCTTACTGGCTCAATATCATCTTCATGTAGAATATAGCCTTTTTTTTTTAAGCGTCCAGTAACTGATATCACATACCTAGCAGGGCTGATTCATTGCAGTGGCTTGAGAAGAGTTGGCGTCCAACTGCGATACCTTTGAATTTTTTAAGATCCAAAACCTTAAACGGATGGATGTTTCCAATGCCAACAGCAGTGGCGTAGCCAGGAAATTTTTTCAGGGGGTGTTTTTCTTGGCTCAAGACGTTTGAAAGACAAAAGAGAGAGAGAGATAAATTGCGCAAACAACATTTTTAGTTATTATTTTATTGTTTCTTAGAAGACAAAAATTCCACCTTTTTTGCCACATCTCGTTCGTCAAATCTTTATAGAGCGGAACGTTGACGGTGAACAGCAAAAACGCGCAATCTTAGAATATAATAATGAATTTTGAAAAAAAAAAGTCCATACAGGATCACAAAATATTCCGGTGCGTGCACTTCTCTGCGGAACACACAGGTATTCAATGACTGAAAACTACGGAAGAGTACCAGAGAATCGCGAAGTTTAGAATACGATTAAACAAATAACCGGCAATGTGCACTGGGGTAATGAGTGAAACGTCGCCTCAATCTCCTGCGCGGATCACATTTTTCAGAAATTATCGTGCTATGGTCATGTTTTGGGTTCTTTCTGTTCTGCGTTGTCGTTTAGCGAGAAAGTGGCAGAGGAAAGTACCAGTTTCTTTCATTTTGTGAGGTCTAAGCATTTAGGAAAAGCCGCCGTCGGTCGATAGAAAGAAGTGAGAGGACCCTTTCGGGGCTTTCTTGGATGTTCCGGTGAATGTTCGGAAGCGCAATCCCTATACTCCTTTCACCCTCAAATTGAAACTAATAACTCCTTCACCACGAGCTTTCTGCCTTTGCTAAGACAAGTGTGAACGCGCAGGCACGAGCAACCAAAGCACTGCGGAAGCCAGCGAGCTCGCGCTGATGGCGGCGCTTATAATCTCAGCTTAAAACGAAGTAACAAGCGCTCCTGGGAAGTTGAAGCTCTCAGGTATGAATTTAGTCTTTGGAGTGTCGACAACGAACGTACCGCTGCAGTGGTGCTAACGGGCATGGTGGCCAGGATTTGCAGCAGGCGGTTTACATTAGGACTCAAGACCTCCGGGCAAAGGCAAGGTGCCTGCACCGCTGAGACGCGATAAGCGATGCGGTCCCTCCACATATCTGTCCAAACCAGAACTTTCCCAGGCCGTTTATTTAACGAAACAAATGCTCCGCACCGGCTGTAGATATTCTCGAAGTAGATGCTTGCGACATAGAGACCGACGTCGTTGACTACAACACCGCTCTCGCCTGGGGCGGACGATGCTGCCTGACGTGAATGTGCCGACACTGTTGGAGACGTCAATGACACGATTGAAGTTGTAGGTCAATAATCTTTATTGAAAAAAGCTTCAAGAAACAGCTTGGCTATTGAACTAATTTTTGACAGCCTATATACGTAAATGAACTTTCACAACTCACGTGCTATAAACATTTCCCATTGCAGCGATTGAAGAAGTCCAATAGGCACGCTTAGAAACCAAGTGACTATGAGCATTTCAAAGCTGCTTCCACAGTGCATATGCTGTCGGTTTGTTCTCTCGCCTCTCTTTTTTTTTATTAAGGGAAGTTTTCATTTTTGTTTTTACATTTTGGTTGGTGTAGTGCTGAAACTAAAAAAATACAGGCAAATAATCCCTAAACAACAAACGGGGAAAACAAAACAAAAAAAAGCTCTAAGCTGTTCGTCATTTCGCCGCCCTGTTTTCTCCCCATTTTAAAGTTTACGAAGTCGGAGTATTGCTATTGCAGCAAACGGCCTTGTGGAACGCCTTCACAGCCAGCTAAAATCAGCACTTCTTGAGCAGTCGTCTCCCGATGCCTGGGTCGACAACTTGCCCATTGTGCTGCTTGGGTTGCGCTCGACGCTCAAACCTGACCTGGGGAGTACGGTGGCTGAGCCCGTCTACGGTGCTTCGCTGCGTCTGCCTGCGCACATAATCAAACCGCCTACCTTACCAGACAGCGTAGATCCCGCATCCTACGTACATAAGTTAGGGCAAGCAATGTCAACGCTTCGCCCAGTTTCATCACGCCAACAAACGCAACCAAAGGTTTTCCAACATCCTGCACTTGCTGAGGCTACACACGTTTTCATCAGGAAGGATGCACATCGGGATCCTCTGCAAAACATGTTTGATGGACCGTTTCCAGTCCTGGAAAAATCACCAAAATACTATTCCCTGTTGCTTCGAGGCAAATGCAAAACCGTTACAATCGGCAGACTCAAACCGGCTTTCTTCTCTCCCTTCAATTCACTAACGTCCAAGCATCCGGATAACACACCAAAACCCACGGAGCACAAAACAAACTCCACGCAAGTGGCCACAGCCACTTGTCCAAGAGGGGGCACCCACCTGTAGCCCCCGAGCTACAAGGACAACAAGAACGACAGCGAGAGCGGTGCGTTTCGGCGCCGCGCAATCCGTGACGCGTGCCACGAGACACTGAGATACTGGGTGGCGTGGTGCACGGACGTTCTACGATGGCCAGCTTCTGCACTGAAACTAATAACCATTTGTAAATATTGAAAATATAAATGTATATACATAAACCAAGCTCGCTGCACTATTTTGGAGTTTTGTTTCGCTTCGCTGCCCTGAAATTGTCGTCGAGTCCTTGAGACTCAAACGGTAGGGGGACTTTATTCAAGCCGCCTGCATTCTCCGAGGCGAGGGAAGGGTCCTTCGAGATCAGGATTTCGCGGCTTTTGTGACGTCAGGAGCTGAGCCATTCGTACCTGCGAGCTTGATGAAAGGGTTCGGTTACACGGTCGAGTTTGGCGAGAGCTCTTCAGAGAGCCGGAGCCGGGCTTGTGTTTCTCATGCAGTCTAAAGATAGTCTCGTCATCTTCGTTTTACTTTGGAATGTTGTGGGCCCGGCCCCTCGCCGTAGTGGGTTGTCAAAAAAAAAAGAACAATGATGCGAAAAAAAATACTGACACCGGAAACGGGAAAGGGGGAAAGAGGACAACCATGAAATTTTGGGGGGTGTTTCGACCCTTAAAAATCCCCCTCCCCCCCCCCCCTGGCTATGCCACTGTCCAACACACAGCAATGCGTCTTCTGTGTGCTTGAGGACTGCCTGAGCTTCATTCTTTGATGCGACATGTTTCACCTTGTGAAGCAGTGCAGACTATAAAATGCTGCCCTTACCTTGCTGGCACTTGCTCAAAGATGACTATCTTGCTCAGCTCTACGAAAGGCGTTTACGTCTTGTCATACACAGTTATTTGGTATGTCACAACTCCACCGTTATGAAATGTCGGCCCGTAGCAGTCTTGCGAGGGACACTGCAAGTCATGAACTAAAGAACTACTCGCAGGCACTGCAAGGGTTTCGTGACGGGGGTGCGGATTAGAGTCGTCGAGCGCGTCCACTCCTTCGAGTGCTGCTTGAAGGGGGCGTGCACGTGTCTCATTCTGTGCTTCAGGTCCATCTTGAAGTGCTTCATTGCCCAACTTGGAGCCTGACTTTGCCGGCAGAGCACTGACAAATGTAGTGACTCGCCTTTTTTTTTCCTTTGGGGAGAGGCTGGGTGATATAGTTGGGTCGGTTTGGAAGAACAGTCGAAAATGCACTTTTCGTTTGGGTATGGACGTCACGTGGCACCAAGACTTCTTGGACGTTCACCCAATGTTTGAATGTCTGAACAATGAACCTAAAATGTGAAAACAAGCCCCGCTTTTGTTCACCTGAATATCTAAAAATTGTGAAAGATGTTTCCAGCTGAACTGTCTATCCAGATTTTGTTTCGTTATACGCACTGCTTTGAAGGCTGCCAAAAAGTAACATATCGCAACTTCTGGCTAATAGAGTTGTCAAGTTAACGTTTTCTTGCCTTTTTTTCCTTCCTGAGCAGCAGCGAAAAGAGCTAAAAGCAGGTTGTAAAAGAAAGGACAGAACGAGCGGATTGGTAGGAATAATTGAACTTGAGAAAGAAAACGAGAAGGGACGGACAACCACAAACTGTGATTTTGTGTTTGTCCGTCCCTTCTCGTTTTCTTCCTCAAGTTTAATCAGGTTGTAAATATGTGTGTTTTTGGCATGACCCACAATAGAACTGAGTAATAATGTCGACCACGATCTTAACTACCTGTTGACGTTTTGACGTGCAACCGCATTTCGGTTACATGACCCCGGGATTCGAACGCGCCAACTGGGGACCTGGAGCCCTAGGTCTCAATGCCCAGCGCGCTTATTGAGATACAGCTACGCAGGAGTATAAAGCAACAGCGGACGGTGCTGTTGTTTCGGCGGTGACGAGGTCTCGGTGGCCTCAATCATGGAGTGTTATCACGTGACTTGCTCCGACGCTCTTTATCGGGTCGCGGGGGCCGCCGCCTTCACAAGTTCCTCAAGTTATCGTGAAACAGAGTCTTCGCAGTAAGAAGCTTGCGAGGGGCGCTTTTCTTTTCCTCCCTATGGGTTGTGCACGTGTTACCCACGCGGTTATGATCAATTTTCATAGTGCATAGAAGCGTGGCATTGCACGTGCTTGTACCAGCAAAGAAAATTCAAGTATCCTCACTCTGGGCTGTGAAACAATTCCACCAGGCGCGCGATACCCGAAATTATCGCCGCAAATCGATGTATATTTATTTTTGGTTTTCGGCATGTTCAAACAATAAAAAGAAAATAAACAAACATGGTCAGAACCTAATGAGCGAATATTGATTGCACGCATTTTTTAAACAATTTGAAGGGCATAAATTATCGATATCAGCGTTATTTGACTGATCATGAAGAGGTTGCATTCGAATCAAGGTAGTTTTAGATTGCAAGGAGCGTGGGTAAAAAAGTGTCTTGTGCCTATTTTATCGTCGGGAACATGAACAAAATCTTACCAAGTAACAAAGAGGAGTCAATAATTTGCACCTAAAGGACAAAATAAAATACCGGCAATGGGGTTTTGAATTGTGCTGAAAATGTATTAGACACGCCCCCGACTTCAATATAGGAGCAGTCAGCCCACCGAGCTATGCCTTGTCATAACCAACGTTTTCTTCTCTTCCACTATTTGGACACAAAACAAACTTATGTAATATCACTACCGCAAAGGGACACATAAAAATGCTTTTTTTTTCAGATGGCATGCTGCCTTCTAAAACGCTCCCAAATTCCTGCAATCTAGTCGTCTTTCCAAACGATAGCAATTATAGGAATTCGTGTTTTAGCGTGCGACTACTCGGCATTGGTGGAAAAATTGCCTCGTCTCAAATGCTTTGTTCCCTAATGCGAGTGTTGCGTGAACCAGTGGCTGCACCAAAAACGAGTTAGGACTGATGCCAGGATTCCCTGTCATATATTTTCTGACCGCCAGGGCAGTAAACAAATGTGGAGATAGGCCGTAAAATTTAAAAACAGTGCCTTCGGACGACAGCAATCACTTGTGCGTAAAGCTCATTGTTATGAGCGAATTCACCAAAAAATTGTAAACAATATTAGTAATGTTACTTCATGAACAGAAGACCACCGTGAACTGACCACCCGGATGACGTCCTAAGTTTTATTCATGGTCAAATTATAAAGGCCCGTAGATTATGTCGACGGCACAATTGGCTTGTATGGATCACTGCAGCGTCTCAACATTCTTGCAAACTTCTGTGGTGTAACGAGCCTTGTCTAATTCATTGAAGCCACTAAAGTAGTCGGATTTGTTAAAGTAGACGTAACATCAACATAACCAGCTTAATATTTTTGTTTATTTGTTTATTGGAACTTTTGACAATACAGGATTTTCATGGCGCTGAGGCAAAAGGTGACAGTAAGTCACCTGACCAGGCCCCTAGCACCAGACTACACTTGCAGCAGATGCAGCAGATGCAGCAGGCAAACTAGTGGTACAGTGTTACAGTTAACCATAAATAAAAACAAAAAAATACACAGATACTAACTAGATCACTACACTGCATATGCTCTTGCAATGAAAAATAACAAAGCAACAATATACAACAAAAATATATAACCTAGATTACTGCAATTACATCTGTACACATAATTTAGAAGACAACAATATTATGCGGAAAGTAAAAAATATGTTTTTTTATTGTTTTCTGAAAGTCAAGAGGTTTGAATTATGATCGCTTATATCGATCAAACAAGGATGGAGGTTGAGAAGATTAGGAATCTGCCAAGATAGTAATTGCGTACTGTAATTTGTTCTAGTCCTGATTTTTATAAAGTATTCGTATATGTAGAAAGGAATAATTCACGGTCAGTTTTAACTTGGGAGAATATAACCTCAGACAATCGTTGATTATACAGTGCCTCAATATTCAGTATACGATGTTGTTCAAAGTATTCGGATGTATGATCGCGCCTTGATAGGTTTTGAATAAAGCGTACACTTTTTTTCTGCATTAAGTACAAACTCCCCAGAGTGGTAAACAAAAGTGCAGTCGCGAATGAGCTGTAGTAAAATACAGCTGACGCTTTAGCCATATTGGTAGTAAGGTGCTAAATCTATTCAGCATACCAATAGAGTGTGCAATTTTACGCTTCACAAAATTTACATGACATTTCCAGCGAAGGTTTTCATGAATATGTATGCCTAAGAATTCGTATTCGTTAACGCTTTCTAGCGACCGTGACTGAAATACTATTTTGGTAGTAAGGTTTACTGGTCTATTAATTGAAAAAAAAAACAATATATTTTGTTTTGTTAACATTTAGAAGCAGTTGATTCGTATAAAGCCACTTCGATAAGTTTTTTAGCCATGCGTTTGTGACAGGAATAAGAGATGATAGGTCCCTGGATGAAAAAAAAAACACTCGTATCATCGGCGTAAAGTACTATGCCTGGGGTACGGGGGATAGCAACAATGTCATTGATATAAAGAAGGTATAGTATGGGTCCTAATATAGATCCTTGCGGAACACCAAATTTTATATATTCAGTGTCTGATGCTATACTATTAGCTACCACAAACTGAATCCAATTTGACAGATAACTGCGCAACAGATTAAGCGAAAGGCCTCTAATTCCGTAATGTGGCATTTTATCAAAAAGAATATTATGTTTGATAGAGTCAAAAGCTTTATTAAAATCTGCGAAGACGCCTATAGTGTAGGATTGATTTTCTATATTGCTGATAAGTTTTTCTCGGATGTTAAGCAAAGCTGACTCAGTCAATTTACCTCTCTGAAATCCAAATTGGTTTGCAGAGATTAGTTGGTATTTATGAAGATGATTAATTATTCTGGAATTAATTACTTTCTCTACTATTTCTGAAAAAAGTGGGAGTATTGATATTGGCCTGTAATTGCTGATACTAGCCACAGCACCACCTTTGTGCAAAACAGAAATTGTAGCAATTTTCATATTTTCGGGAAAGATTCCAGTAGATAAGACAAAGTTGGTTATATGGGAGACTACTTCAGATATTAAATGTGAAACAGCTTTAATTGACACCGCTTTAATTCATCATAACCGCTGGAACAATTATTTTTATGATCACTTATTATCACTTAATTAAGACCACAGAACCTCATACTGACACTGGCAAAAAATCAATTCCAATGTTTTGTTAATGTGGGACGCTGTTTTTCTTGCCCGTACGACCTAGTTCTGGTTTCTGTGGGGTCTCTTGAGGTCGTCATTTCATTGTAAACAGATTGTATTCACACAAATATTTAAAAAAAATCACAACTTGGACGCAAATTACACAATCGAACCCATTCGCATGGCAAATGAGGGTTAGATCGATAGAGGGGGAGAGAACAGGCGACGACGTGAAGGGAAAAAATGCTCGCGCTTCATCCTCGCCTTCCCACAGCCCAAAGTGGATAATAGCAATTTTTGAAATGATGTCCCGACGCCACAGCGATCGGTAAAATATGTATTTGTACTCACTGCTTGGACGTTTCACCCATGCCTTGCTGCTCGTAATGCCGCATGTTCAAATGGGCGAGTCGCAGCACCCCAGGGTTCAGGCACAGCGCCTCGAAATCACCGTTGCGTGTTATGCTGCCCTGCTGCTTCCGTGCTGCGGCTTGGTATTTTGGACAGCAAAGAGACTCGAGGACGGTCGCCATCCGTGCACAGCAATCACATTGGCACCTTTTCAGAAAACTTACATCAAGTATGCATGCTAGCTAGCATTTGAATAAAACGTGCATCCCTTACCAGTCCGTGTCGCCGAGCCGCTGGGGACTGTCGTCGAGTGCATCCTCTGCCTCGGGCAGCTCCGCCTCTTTGTCGAGCGGCCTCGGTGGGCCGTCGCGGTTCGGTTCGGTTTTACCGCACTCCACTCGTCGGCGTCGCGTCATACAAAAATGACCCTAAATACGCTGTGCGCAAAAGCATTCCTAATTCAAACGGCGTCAGACTGGGAAGGTCCATCACGTGCGCGCGGAAACGAAACAGCTGTCAAATAGTAGTTCGTCGAGGCAGCGGCGGCTTGGGGCTACTTGAAATGCGGATACGCTCCACTGATCCGTCCGCGCGCGCCACCTTCGCCGACCGTTTTGTTATGAGAATTTTCCCTGAGAGAGGGTGCGTGTCATGTCATGATAAAAACGCTACCTTAACGTCAGCGCACTGACGTCATCGCCCCGATATCGGCGGCTATATAAAGAGTGTCCAACGAATAAACGCTCTTCCTTTTGTTTCCTTCACTACGACTGGGTCTGGTCTTTCTATCTCGGCCACGATAGAAGAAATTGGCGAGGAAGATTGGATGTTACGGCGGCATCTCGGCACAAGGGCCAGTCAAATAACAACCCTTACAAAAATGGCATACCTAAAAACGAACAGATATGGGTAAATAAAAAATTGGGCATATCTGGCCATACAAACCGTATCAGTTTATATAAGGCATATCTGACCACGGATGCCCAATTTTTTATATATTCATATCTGGGTCTGCCAGATAGGGGTATATCTGCCTCCTATATAAGGTAAGAGATGTCCCAATCAGATAAGGTAACGTTTATATATATTTTATTTTCTACGAAAATCTTCCAAAAGTGACTCTCCTCTGTATAAGAAAAATACCAATGGGAAAGTGAGCATGTACCAACTTTTATTAATTTTTACATGAGCTGTGCTTTATGCCACTCCTGATTTTGCTAAACTTGGTTCCCAGGGTAAACAGAATTATCGACATTTGCCTAACGAATGTCGATTAAACGTTAATGTCGACGAAGCGTTTGCCCATGAAACGTGTATCCACGAGAAGGTGGCCGTGGAACGTGTTATCACGAAACGCAGGGAGAATAAAAAATCAGTATTCTACCTGCAGTTGTGACATGATTTCAGACGGCCAATGGCAGGTGACTGCTGGCAGAATTTTGAGGAAAAGTATTATTTCGGCTGCCAGGAGATCGACACGGCCTAATTCTAGAGATAATATGGAAGAGTACCTGTAGGAAAACGATCGATTGTCGCGACGTAGGTTGCAGCGCACTTACGTTGACGATACCGGACTTGAAAGGTGTAATCCGAGATATATGCCGACATGGGCATGGCAGATCCACTCAGACACAAAAACGAGAAGGAAGGTGTCCGTGAAGATTTAACATGATGTAGCACAAGCTGTCATTTGTAAAACCGAACACTAAACGCATCACAAAAAATTCTTGGGCTTCTTTTTTTATATCGCTTGTTGCCGATATACGGGGAGGACTTTTCGAACGAGATACTATTTACTACACAAGCATAATCCACAGCAGCCGCGCAGGGTGGGCCATACGCCAAACTAGGTCAGCATCAGCAAGCAGGTATTTCGAGTTTGCCAACGGCTAGTGCGTCATCCGTCACAGCACGCGACTATGCTTCTGCCATTTCTTGCGCACAGAGAGCGGAGTCAAGCGATAAAGTCTGCTGCTGATTGGTTCGGCAAGTAAGCACCTTCTAAGACGCATTCAGCTTAGGGAGAGAGAGAGAAAGGAGAGAAGGAAAGGCCAGAACGGAAGTGCACACACAAAAGACATTTTCTGGGGCATCAATGACCACAACGAGAGGTTTTGTCACTTGTACCCAAGGTAGATAGTGCAGTGAATGCTCTGTGTGGCCTTGGACTCCAGGCAGGTGCCGTGTTCTGCCTTATCACCAGCTTCTAGACTGTAGTAACGTGACCCTAACCAGACACACGATTGGCCTAAAGCATGCATAGCGTCTACCCTGCTGTTCATACCGAGTGAACAGGACAGCCCTATGAAGTCAGCTTTTGAACTTCCAAAGAAGCTGTCCAGCCCGAAAGTGACCCAAAACGATGCGCGTTTGAAGATACTGTGTTTTACGTCGTATAACCCACATTATAATTTTAGATGAAAAAGTAAGCGCGACTATTTCTAGCCCACGATGTCCACAAATAAATATATATATATATATATATATATATATATATATATATATATATATATATATAT
>JAZHYW010012704.1:0-93779 GCA_037355805.1 Ixodes ricinus | reverse complement strand
ACTTGGACGTAGTTCAACTACTCTACTCAAACTACTGTAATTTAACTACTTTTTCTGCGTAACTTGGTAACTTTCAGTACAACTTGATTTGGGTAATTAGTAGTTTAATTTAACTACTTTTTTCAGGTAACTTCTACTCAAATTACTAACTACTTTCGAAATCTAGTGCTAATTTTATCAAGAAATTTTGAGCGCAGAAATAAATAAGACGCCAGCAGATGAAGTGGCATCTCCCAACAAGGGGCCGCCAGTGCAAGGAAGCCATCCTTAGGCCAAGGTGGCGACGAGCAGCCAAAACATAACACCGGCGAGCACGAACGCGGGAAGAAGTGCTCGCTGTTGATTGGTTTGACCTAATCCGGTAATGAACGCAGTCGCCGCGTTTCCAGCTGCAACCGTGAAAGACGGGGACGCTCAGGCAGACTTTGGACGTAGTTCAACTACTCTACTCAAACTACTGTAGTTTAACTACTTTTCCGAGTAACTTGGTAACTTTCAATTACAACTTTATTTGGGTAATTAGTAGTTTAATTTAACTACGTTTTTCAGGTAACTTCTACTCAAAGTACTAACTACTTTCGAAATCTAGTGCTAATTTTGCTCACTCACAAAAGTTTGAGCGCAGAAATGGAATAAGACGCCGACAGACGAAGTGGCATTCCCGAACAAGGGGCCCCGCGCATTCCGTCCGCGCCGAGAAACTGCATCAGGGCGTCTCGGGTCAGGTGGCGACGAGCAGCCAAAACATAATACCGGCGCGCACGCAGATATTGACTGGTCGGTCCGGTCTAATGCACGCAGGCGCCGCGCTTCCAGCTGCAACCGTGAAAGGCGGGGACACCTGAAGGTGTTGTTGTTCCATGTTGTCTGCCTTTTGTGAGTTCTGGCCTCAAGCGGTTGGGGCTTCCACGGGAGACGCCACTGGCGTGACCTCGCAGCTGGGCGCCTGTTCCCATGGTCGATCCTCGTCGTCAGCGCATGCTCTCCTTGCGAAGCCGGACTCCCCGCGCACAAACGCAGGCACGGATAATCCGTTCGTGGCAGCACATTCCCGCTCAGCTCAACTGTACGAGCGACGATGCTTGTTCACGTAATCTTCGCGTCCTTCCGACCTTCCACGCCAGAGGAGACTCCGTCTTTGTTGAAAACGATTCACCTGTCAGGCGTGTCAGAGGCGTCAGGATCACGTAGTCGCTGGCGAGGATTGCGAGTCACCGCCTGAGTCCTTTGTGGACCCGGCGTCAGCGGCAGGTAATGCTCCGATTCATCTTCTGTGTGAGCAAAACAATTTTTTCAGTAGCGTAGCACGAGCAGCTGCAACGAGACGCGCAGTCACGTCCGGATGATCTCATCGTCGTGGCGCGAGACTTGAACCCTTCACGGTCAGGTGCACTCGCTTAGCGTACTCTCTGAACGTCGTAGGAATAAAGACGGCCAGTCACAACAATCTCACCTTGCCGAAAAAAAAGAAAGAAGAGGAAGAGTTTATAAAAGACACCTTCTAGCCGAGGCAAACCTCATGTTCGTCATGGGCACCTCAAGATGCCAACACCGCTTACCCGACCCTGCACAGCCTGTTTCTGAGAATTCGCCGCTGCCGTTCCATCAGCCGGATCGGTGGAGCGCCTTTTTGGCATGGCCGAGGGACATCTTTAGGGGGAAAAGGGAGGCTTCTCCGATCAAGGACGTTGAAAGTCAGTTGCTTCGGCAGGCGAAGACTTAACTATTGCTGAGAACGCAAGCCATAAGACTGCACTTCATTTGAAACCCACGGGGTTTTTCACGGATCAAACGTGCTGTTCATTTTGCTACCACAAAAACTCATCAAAGAAGTAACTTCGAAAGTAACTTCAAAGTAACTCGCTACTTTTTACAGTAGTAAGTAGTTTTACTCAGTTACTGCTACGATAATACGCAATGTCTACTCTACTCCAATTACTTTTGGCGTCGATACTCAGTAACTTAACTTAACTACCTTTTTTAGTAATTTGTACATGTCTGCTCCGAGGGTTGTTGTTGTTTTCGTGTTGTCTGTCATTAGTGAGTTCTGACTCAAGCGGTAGGTTTTACGGGAGGCGCCACTAGAATGACCTCGCAGCTGGGCGCCTCTTCCCATGGTCGCCTCGTGGTCAGCGCATACGCCTTTGCAAAGCCGGACTCCCCCGCGCACAAACGCAGACACGGATAATCCGTTCATGAGAGCACGTTCCCGCTTCCAGCTGCAACTGCACGAGCGCCGATGCTTGTTCACGTAATCCTTCGCGTCCTTCCGACCTTGCATGCCTGGGAGACCTCCTCTTTGTTAAAAACGACTTACTTGTCAGGCGTGTCAGGCGCGTCAGAATATTGTAGTCGCCGGCGAGGATTGCGAGTTATCCTTGGGAAATCCTTTTGTTGGACCCGGCGTCAGCGGCGAAGTATACTTCGGTTCATCTTCTGTTAAACCGAAGAAAAAATTTTTTTCAGTAGCGTAGCACGAGCACTACAACGGGACGCGCAGTCGTCCGGATGATCTCATCGTCGTGGCGCGAGACTTGAACCCTTGACGGTCTGGTGCACTCGCTCAGCGTACTCTCACAACGTCGTCGGAATAAAGAAGGGCCAGTCATAACAATCTCAACTTGCCGAAGAAAAAGGAAAAAAGAAGGAAAGTTTGTTATAAAAGACCCTCTACCCGAGGCAAACCTCACATGTTTCGTCATGGACACCTAAGATGCCGACACTCGCTTACTCGACCCTGCACAGACTGTTTCTGAAATTCAACGCTGCCGTTCCATCCAGCGCGTCGGTGGAACGTCTGTTTAGCTTGGCTGGGGACGTCTTTAGAAGGAAAAGGGAAAACTCTCCTATCAAGAACTTTGAAAGTCAATTGCTTCTGCGAGCGAATAAACTATTTTGGTGAAAACGCAACCCATAAATAGACTGCATTTATTTTAGGCTCGCAGGGGTTTTCATTGATCAAAACAGCTGTTCATTTTGCTACCACAAAAATATAAAAAAGTAACTTCGAAAGTAACTTCAAAGTAACTCGCTACTTTTTACAGTAGTTAGTAGTTTACTCAATTACTATTACAAATGCGTAATTTCTACTCTACTCCAATTACTTTTGGCGTCGATACTCAGTAACTTAACTTAACTACCTTTTTTGAGTAATTTGTACATGTCTGGCTAGGTGGTGGCTTATCCCGCAGATGGGTCGCGTCCACAGTTATTCCCAAGGGTGCGCCGGGGCACATTTACCCAAAAGGGCGAGGGAGACACCGCCCTCTTCAAGGAATGCGGCCTTGCCTCGTGTCCGGGAAACCGCCGCCACCGCGGTCCCCATGGCCTGCATGTGCTAGGCCTAGATAGGGAGACGGGGGAACACGTGGTTCCCACATGCAGTCTTCACTCTACAAATGAAGGGCAGCCTGACTTGCCCCCGCCCGTCAGAATACATTGGCATCGTGCTGTTGTATTGACCTTCGTTATTAGATGCGGAGAATCTCTTGCTCGGGTCTATGTCCCGCGGCGTCGGCGTCGTAGTCCGCACTCACACTACGCATGCGCAACTCTCCTCCTTCCCTCTCTCCAACAGCTGCGCGTTACTCTCTCCGCTCTTTCTCTCTACCAGCTGCGTGCACTTCGCGTGCGTACGCTTCTACTCACACCGCGCGCGCATGCGCAACTCTCCTCCTCTAGTCTCCTCTCCTTCAAGTGTGAATATAAGCAGCGGTAGCGCGCTGCGCGCGTTCAGTTCAGCGCTGTTGACTCCACTTCACTCCGTTCTTCCGATGAAGTGTGATGGAAGAACAGTCCCGTCAGTTAGTGGGTTGGCGCAAGCAGCGTCAGCACCACCCCACAAACTAACAGCAACGCTACGTCCACTGAAGACAAAGCTGCGCAGCGAAGGGCACGCGACGCTGAGCGCAAACGCTTGAAGCGAGCGGCAGACCCTGAACTACGGCAACGAGAAGCGGCGTCCATTCGCAAGTTAACAACGTAATAACACGCAAGTTAACAACGTTACTAACAACGTTACTAACACCGTTAATAACACCGTTAATAACGATCTGCGATGCTTCGCCTCACCCCATGGTTCCCCTCGGGAAGATGGTGTAATTTCTTTTTTATAAGCCATACTAAGCGTATACTCAAACAAGAATGGCCAAAAAAAGGCGAAGTACGCGCAAAGATAGGTGCTGAATATGATCGTCGATCGGAGCTTTTCCGCTTAAAAAATGGCGACAGCGGGAAGCAAGGCCAGGAGAGGGGGTGTACACATGCGCAGAAGCTTACTGGAAAAAGGTCTATTGAGGTCGTGACGAGTTGTACCGTGGTGGAAGGTCACAAAGACGTGCGTAATTAACAGGATGTGTGTGTGTGTGTGAGCGATGATATATAAACGGTTCTGTCAATAATGCTTAGTAGCTGTGTTTGAAGAGTTTCGTGCTTGTCGCCTTCGTCCGTCGCCTCCTGCTTTTTTTTAAATATATTATTATGTTTGGCTACAAATCCCCTACATTAAAAACAAGTATTCTTTATTCATTGGGTTGTTTCCTTTTGCATGCTTATACAGGCATACAGTCATGTATCGTTAATGTAGACACCTCGGTTCGTCCCCCAAAAAACGACCATTATGTGAATTGTTGAAAATAACGAGAAAAAAAAGCACGAACTTACCATCTCAGAAAAGTTTGTCTTTATAGCGGTGTATACACACTAACCGTGTAAACAAGACATGACTATGAGGTATATACAACAAAAAGTAATATTCACATCTAAACTTTTAAATTTTCAAAGCGCCGGCCAGAACTACGTTTTGTGATTCTTGAGTCATGTTTATTTTGCACCTCGAATAAAAATGTAGTTTGGAGAACTATTATTTCATTTTATGCATTAAAATTATGAGATACAACTTGAAGGCATATTCTTTACATGAGAACAAAAGAAAAGTACTTTTACTATGTAGAGATAAAATTACACGCGTGGTACTGAGACTAGATTACAAAACGACGATCAAATTACCTCGAAAAGTAAATAATATCAACAACGCAATTCGTGCTGCAGGTAATATCAATACTTTGAATCTCACGAACGAGTACTATTCAGAGAATCGCGAAAATTGGGACTCCGCATGCACTGCATGCCGAGCGCTGATTGTTTCGGCTAAAGTCGAGCAGCTTCACTTACATTTTCGCACGGAAGAATTCCCTCGATCTGACAAAACTCTCAACTACAATTTCAGCTTTTATTCAAAGTTTAAGATGAAAATGGCACCTGAAGTAAAAGAGTACTTTTCACTTTCGTTTCAAGAATGTCACGTTCACAGTGCATCACAGCTAGCGCGAACAGGCAAACACCGGTATTTTTCTACTATTTTTTATTCTTGAATGTGTTATTAACACTCCCATAGTCACTGAGAGTTTAAAAGAGGTAGGGCATGAGGGATATTGTTCTAGCTGAGCAGCCAGTGGGATTGCAGTATGGAGCCGTTAAGAACAGCGAAGAACCAATCAGAAAGCAAGAAGCGTGCACGTTTCAGGCCACGCCGCGCACTTCTTACGCCGTCCCGATAGTGCCGGGAAATGCTTTCTTAAAGGGGCTATGCAACAATTTTCAGACTTTGGCCAATTAACCGCGGAAATTAATCTGCGTCACCTATGAAACGAAAAACAGAAAACCGCATTTTCTTCCGAGCGCTAGTTCTTATTTAAAAAAAAAGAAACAAATCGAAGGTCGCAGTGCCTCTCAACTCCCCACGCGACTTTCGAGTGACGTACTCTGGAGGTTCACGTGGTTTCCCCTTGGGCACTCTCTTTAGAAACCCCAGCCGCTTCCTCCGCGATTGACGACTTAGAAAGGATTAGCCTCGTCGAAGGTCGCGGTGAGCGATGGACACAAAGGACGGTTCGTCACGGGGCTGACGGCGAGTGCTGCAGCGGAGGGGGACAGGGTTTGTTGACTTCCGCGTACCTCCAGAGACGCCGTCATTTTAGTTCCTGTAGCCGCCACGGGCGCCTGCAGATCGGCAAATAATTCGTTTTTTGCCTTGCAATTACGCAGCAGAATAGCAGTTTTTCGGGGAAAGGTGACGCGTTTTTGGTCACTTGGGCTTGCATGAACAATATAAAAAATGCAGTACGGCAATTCTTTCAACGTTAAAACCGTTGCACAGCCCCCTTTAAGGCACTTACCAAAGCTGCAAAATTTGCCGCCGCAATATAATATGCTTTCCAAATGAAAAGAAAAAGGGCCACGTTCTTGTTTTCGCTAACAGTGTCGCGCAGTTAACTTTTTTATTTCCTGTTTATTTGCTGGTAAATAGAGTTTTCTCTTCCCGTACGCAAAGCATGGCGTCTCCTGAGTGTCCTGTCGGACCACCGGAACTATTCGATGACGAAACAGAAATGTGGTTAAGTGAAACGATTATCTTCAGAAGCCGATTTGAAGAAAACATATTTCGTCACTTATGTTGTGAATTTCGGTGCCTTTAATGAAATGAGTGCGGTTTGGACTCAAGCTGGTAGCCACGGGATACATTTTCGCCGGGGCGCTTTTTCATGTGGCAACAGCGGGAGTCGATGATGAAGCGATGACGCTGGTGCCGCACCTCTCCTTTCAAAAGAAACTTGACTTTGTGCAGGAGCGGCCCACAGTACCTCACTGAAGCAGCGCGAGACTGCCCAGTGGCATGGACGTTCCTCGTCTGGCTTATCGAATCCTTTGCCTCTTTCCTGTGACCCCGCCGTCGTTTCACTGCTTCCCGGATAATAGTGATGTGTGCCGCCTTTTAGAGTCTATTTTTAGAAAAACATAAAAGAAAATGGAAAATTAAAGTCCTTTTAAATATTGTCAATTTCCCAGTTTTGGCACGGGTTACTCTGCCTGACATCTACGCTGCAACAAGAAAACACGTCCACTCTCCTCCATGGCTCTCCGAGATTCTTGGCATGCAAAGCCAAGAAACCCGGCCCTTCAAAACGCTTGTTTACCCAACAGGAGGTTTAGCACAGCTTCTCCAGAGCTCTGCAAAACGGTGCTGATACCAAGCCGGCATCAGCATCTCAATATTTAAATATGTGCACGTGGTGTGGAGCTCGTATTCTCGTTGATCCTGCGAAGGCTGGGAGGCGCGGGAGTATGTTGAGAGGCGATCGAAGTGCCGCTCTTTTCGTGAGCTGGCTCTGGCAGTGCTTTCTTTCAACCAGCCTTTGCTAAGACACCGCTTTTAACAAGCCGGTTCTGATCATAAGCAAACATTAGGAGAGATTGTTGCAGAATATTTCACTTCGGTGAAAGGCCGTAAGCCGTCAGAATCCTATCCATACCAAAGTCATGACGAGACGATGTTCAAGGAACACTGCAGAGAAACGCGAAAACGAGAGAACGAAAAACGATAGGTAAAGCTAATCAAACAAACATATCACGAAAGAAACTATATATTTTCAAGTCCCAAACGAATGATGAAACCTAGGGAACCCCTCTGACCTCATATTCCTTAACGCAGTCTGCAAGGGAACAATGAGCATGACGTTTCGCCTGCTTGGTCTCACAAAGAAGTGGTATTTTTGGCTCAGAAATTTTATTGAGACTCGTTATCGACTCGCCTCTATTTTTGGACCAACATGATGATAAGCACATTTCGTCTTAAACACATCGGGCGTGCATTTATCCTACATGACATATATTCACGGTTTTGAAAGAGCAACACTCAGATTTCAACCTATACATATACCGCTTCCTTGAAAAAGTAATATTTGTCGTGGTGAGAAGCAACGAGTATAATTAGGGAAAATGAGCGGATTTTTACTATCCGGGAAGCTAGCCAAGCAAGTCCGATGATGATGATATCGGGCTTTGAACTTAGCGCCACCGTGTGGCGGAAACAGCCACGAGTCATTTGTTTCCCCCTTCATGTCAGGCTGCCCCGGTGAATGTAACGGCCGTAGAATAGCTTTCCGCGCAAGGAATCTCGGAGGCCATGTCTGCTCTATATTGCTCGATGAGAGCCAATAATATAGTTGTTCAAAAACGTCTCCCACGGTTATCTAGGGGACGTCATTGCACGATACGCGTTCACGTTGTGGGGATTTTGGACACTGAAAACTTCGGCGACGATGCGGACGGCGCCCGAGAAACGAGCGCGGGGCCAAAGCACGGGGCGCGAGGCGCGTGACGGGGAGACAGGACAGGTACAGCCATGGCAGCGTAAGCCGCCGAACACCGGGCAAGATGATTAAAGATATCTCCATCAGGACTTGGCTCCTTTCTCCGGACAAGCGGTGAGCGAGAATACCACAGCACTCAAGCTCGCAAACGTTGTAATTCCGTTGAGCTGCTGTCAACGTATGGCTAGCAAACGCTACGGGTCGTAAGACACCATCAAAGATCTTGAAGCAGCACAGCACCCAAACCGTAGCCGCTCGCATCGGTTTGCAGTACAAACGGGCGGTTGAGGTCTGGGAGCTTCAAAGATGCTGTTTCAGCAATAGCTCTGGACAGTTGGAGGAAAGCATTTTGCTGTGCCTCCGTCCAACGCCACTTGACGCCTTTGCGCAGCAGTTCGTTCAGAGGCCGCGTTATCTCTGCACAGTGGGGTATAAACTGGCGGTAAAATCCAACCATGCCAAGAAATCGCTGCAAACTCTTTGCATCATGGGGGAAGGAAACTCAGTTATGGCCTTCAGCTTGTCCTCGTTAGGGCGAAGCGCTCCATCGTCGATTACAAAACCGAGCAGGTTAATCTTAGATGTTGCCAGTTGCATTTTTCCTGGATGAACTGTCAAACCAGCATTCCGCATGCGCTCGAGAATAGTCCGAAGGTGCACAAGATGTTCTTCAAACGAGCGTGAGAAGACTACTACGTCATCCATGTATGCCATGGCGTAGTTGTGCCGTGCGTCTCCAAGCACGATGTCCATAAGACGCTGGAATGTGGCAGGAGAGTTGCTCAAGCCAAAAGGCATGCGCACAAACTCGTACAATCCTCTGTAGCATGTGAATGCTGTTTTCTCGATGTCAGCGGGTTCGACCTCTATCTGGAGGAAACCGCGACTGCAGTCAAGAGTCGTGAAAAAGCTCGCGTTTCCCAAATTGTACATGATCGACTCAATCGAGGGGTACGGGTACGCGTCACGAACGGTTACCGCATTCAGGCGCCGATAGTCGACGCAAAGCCGAGCCGTTCCATCCTTCTTGGGGGCAAGGACGATCGGGAAGGCCCAAGGGCTCTGCGACTCACGTACGGCACCCGTGTCGATCATCTCTTGGAGCGCCTTGTCCAGCAGGGCTCGCTTGTGTACGCTGATCGGTCGAGGGTTGCAGCGTAGAGGCCGTGTATTCCCGGTGTCAATTGAATGCTTTAGGACACCGGTTCTGCCGGGGTTCTCCGTGAACATCGGGGAAAACTCCTCCAGAAGTCTTTGAAGACGCCGCTTTTGCTGGTCCGTAGCAGGACACTTCTGCAAAGAATCGCTTACCGCACATGGGAGTTGAAAAGCAGGCGTTCTAACGCCAACGTTATCGACACTGACGATACAATTCTCTCGTCTGGTAAACGGGATCAGTTTCGCGTCACTACCTAACCGGTAGCCTTTGTTCGGAAAGTCAAGAACCAGGTTCTCCCCGAAAATGAAATCTCGTCCCAAAATAACCGGTACCGTGAGACCAGGTAAGCAAACGAAACGCTGGCGGCGTTTTTTCTCGTTGAACCCGATCTGTAACCTCACGGCTTGACTCGCGAGCAGCATTTCTGGTCCCGACGCTAGCTGTAAGCGCACGTTAGTCTCGCGCAGGTTAGCTTTCTGCTCTTTGCAGCGTTCAATCAGGTAGTCCCCAATAAGTGACAGACTCGCACCGGTATCAATCAGCGCTGCCACAGCTATTCCGAGCACTGTAACTGTCATACGAGGCTCAATTAGCTCAGGGTCAGGCTGGATTCGACATACCGATGGTAGTGCTGCCGGGTTGTCCATGGTCACCGCGGCCGGCGGGCGCTCAGGGGTCAACGCCGTCGGCCGTGCTGGTTTTCCGAGACCGCAGGGCGGTTGCCGAGCAAATCCGGGCAGTCTCGGCGGAAGTGACCTTGTCGGCCGCAGCCAAAGCAGCGCACCGAAATGCGGCGGTCAGTGCCGTGTGTCTGGCTGCTTGGAGCTTGTCGTTGCGGCCTGTTGCTTCCCTCGTTGGGCCAGCGATCCGCGCCCCGGAGCGAATCACGGGGGTGTGACGTTAAACGGCTTTCACCCTGCCGTGGTCGGGATCCAGCCGGCCAGGCACTAGGCCGGGGGTCCAAGCCACCGGGTGGTGCTCTCCCGCGCTCCCGCTGTCCAAAGGCGTAGGGGTCCAGCGCGCGGGGGAAGGACCGCGCCATACTCCTGGGGTTGGCGCTGAGTCGGACCTCTTCTGGGCCCGGGAGCTGACCAGGCACAGGACGGCTCGAGAGCTTCTTCGGGCGGCGGTGGTGGCCGGTACTGGAGCTCTGCCAGGAGCGTCTCTTGGATGCCGCGAGCGTCCCGGGCCAGGTGCTCAAGGGTCTCGTAGGTGCGGCCATGTAGGTAGGGTCGGAATCTGGGGTGGCTCTGCTGTACGACCCGAGCAACCCTGTCCGACTCCGGTGTCGTTGGGCAGGCCCTATCAAAGAGCTCCTGCATCACCCGGACGTATTCGACCAGGGTCTCGTCCGGGTGCTGGGTTCGGCGCTCCAGTTCTCGCTGGACTCGAGACTGGTACCCAGGCGGAAGAAATTCGTCTTGGAACCTCCGCCGAAAGTCTTCCCAGGTCAGGAACGGGGCCACGATGCGCCACCAGCGGGCTGCACTCGCCTGCAACGCAACGGGCAAAACGCGCGCGAGGACGTATTCATCCGAGGCGCCCGCAGCAAGCTTGTAGGCCGCCAGCTCTGCGAGGAAGTCGGCCACGGACTTCCGGTCGTCGTAGCCGGTGTAGGTTGGGACCGGCACCTGGGGACGCGGGCCACGACCTTGAAGTCCCGGGTCAGCCAGCAGCAGACGGCTTTAGATTAAAACTATTCAGTCGTTTTAAGTACATTAAATATTTCAGAAACATAGCAATTCAAAAATAAATACTTTTCCCAGAAAGAGTTCTAATTAATTTCAACCAAATTACAGAAAAGCGCCCCGTAGCGGAGGGCATTAAACGCACCATCTGGGCCGCGAATCGGCTTCTGTGTCCTTTCTTTACGTTCACTATATTGCTCTATGGCTGTGCGACCCACGTCGGCAATGTCTACGCTCGCACCGCCCTCTCTTGTCGTCGTTCCAAACGCTTGCGTGCCTAGTTTCC
This sequence comes from Ixodes ricinus, assembly GCA_037355805.1. Classification (NCBI taxonomy): domain Eukaryota; kingdom Metazoa; phylum Arthropoda; class Arachnida; order Ixodida; family Ixodidae; genus Ixodes; species Ixodes ricinus. The sequence goes on along the minus strand of JAZHYW010012704.1, from coordinate 82,496 downwards.
GCTCTCACAGGGTGTCGGTCCCGTCGCGCGTGTCTACTTTCCTCCGGCTCCTCGGGGCGGGTCTGTGCCGTGTGCTAAACAGCTTCGCTGGTCATCCACCTTCACAGAGTGGAATGGCTCATGACTTTTCATCGAGCTTTCTTGTCGTTTGTTCGAAAACAAGGATGTCAGTCATGACAGCGGGGACACCTGGTATTTCATCCAACTGTCTGTGCAGTTATACCTTGAAGTATTCGTATATCGGTCGATATGACAAAACGTATGACCATGAATTGCTATTTAAAATATAGCGTACGATCATGATAAATGGGAGCTCTCGTCTCCCAACTTGATTTGTCAAACTTCAGAGGCAGTGTCAAACTTTGGGGATGTGTTTATGAATCACTGGGCTCCCGTGCATGCTAATTAACACTTCGAGGACGTGCCTTCAATCTCGACTATGTCCAGTCAAATAGCTTCGTTTCGGCAGCCTCAAGTTGTCGCAGATATTTTTTGTGAGTTTTTCGCTCATTTTCGCTTGGTCACTTCTGCAGACTGCATTTCTTTTGGTTCCTTGTCCCGATTCAAAACTTGCAATAGGATTGGTTAGCTGTAGGTGTTAAGAGACTTCCGCACTCTTTTACAGCACTTTAACGAACTGCCTGCCTTCGCATTCTTCGAAATAAAACGAGGTGTGCATTTGTTGTCGCTGTTGTCGCCTGAACCATCTTCGGTTGGTGGTTCAGTAACCTTCGCATGAAAAAAAAAGAATAAGGCTCCCATCCACACTGGGAAGGTGGTTGGACAGCGAAGCTGTGGTATCACCTGCAACGATTGCCCACTGCACTATAGACCCTTTGAATGGCAAACGCCTCCGGGTGATGCTCCAGTTTTTGACGTCCCATAGAACTTCCGGTTTATAAAAAGTATGAATAAATGCCACCTAAACGCCGCTGTTTGAAATGAAGATGAAACGTTTAACCACCAATTCTCCAGGTGGACACCATAAGAACGAAGGAGTGCGAGATCTGTTAAAATGTTTCGAGTATTTTTGTAAACCAACTTGCCTCCTCCAAGATGCAATATTGTACAGGCGAAGGCCCTCGTTAAATCTCCAACTTTGCTGTCTGTGTAGCATTTGTGCTTTCTAACACTGGTGACATAAGCAAGCTCAACAGCGTTGCAAAGACGGAGCGACTGGAAGTCGCTTGGGACGCAAGCGGTAGTTCATATTTGTAAACAGCAAAAGGGTCCATACCAAATGATTGACGAAAGAAAAGTAAATGCATTGTACCAAAACATTTTTATATATGAAAGAGTGCGTACGCTACCGTGGCCGCGGCAGCTTATGTAACCCCAATCCTTACGGAGAAACGCATGCGGGGAGCGCAACGTTGTTATCATCGTTCGCGCGCGCCTTGTAATCTATCACGTGGTTTTGACACTTGTTTTGTGGTTTTCTTATTGAAACAAGTGTCAAAACCACACGATAAATGGTAAGGCGTGTGCGAATGGTGATAAGCCACGCGCGTGGGTGTTCTGTCGACGGCAACGAAAAAAACGACCTACGAGTCATATAGCTTCCCTGTAAAAATGTTACTCCCTTTTTCATGTGTTCCACTTATGCCAAACGTCTTCGATGTTATTCAGGGGCCTTGGTAGCGCAGCAGTTTCGTCATGGTTCACGAAAGTAATTGATGAGTGGTGGTTTTCGCCATTGCACTCCTCTTGAAGGCTCCCGGATGTCTCGCTGCAAGAAATCCCTCCGGCAGAGTGCGGCCTGCCGCAGCCACCTGTGTCACCGTGTAGCAGACTGGAGGGTTAAAAAGTGAATAACAGCGGCTTATTCACGAAGCACGCAAGCGTCTATAGATGCGCAGTACGGTTGTGGTGCGCCACTTACGAATAGTCGCCGCAGCGAATGATCTGAAATACCCAGTGTTGGGAAGTGGGGAAGTACTTTAAGCAGGGTGTCGAACCGGAACTAAACCGAACCGAAAACCGGAACCGAACCGTTATTTTTCGCCGAACCGAAATCTTGGTCGCCATCTTGGAACTGAACCGGGACTGAACCGGAAAAAACATAACGGCAACCGGTTCAAAACGGTTCATGGTAATTTTCTTGCTTTTTGTTAGTATCACAAAATGATTCGTGTAAAACCCTTTATTATTGCGGTCCTGATATTGCGCGAATAGGGCAGCGGGGCCATAGCCGCCACCATTAAATTTTGGAATTTCTAATGGTTGGATTTGCCTCCACAGACATTAGAAATATTCGCGTCAACTAAAGTTCGCGAATTTCACACATTCGCGAAGTTCGCGAAAATTAGGGCTCGCGAACATTAAAAGACAAGTGTTTGGGAATAAAATATTGGCAGCTGTATTTCTATGTATTGATAAAATCGCATTATACAAAATTGCAATGTATCAGAAATTGTAGGTTTACGTGGCGCTTTTTTATCGGCACTATGATTAACCATGTGTCACGTGGCCACGTGACGTCATGGTGGCAAGACATGCTGTCAAGTAATGTCACGTCACGTGACCATGTGACGTCACGTGGCTCGTTGCATCAAGTCGATGGAAATTGAGAACGTCACTAGATTTCTTTGCATTGTTGACACCGTGACGTAACATGAAATCATGACTTCGCACCGAGAGTCATCTAACACCGTTACGTACGCGATTTTCATGACCACGAGTCGAGTGCTGGGGTTCATGACAATTCAGCCTCGCTAAAGATTCGGGTAACACTTTGTGTTCAAATAAAGATTATAATAGCCCAACTCTAACAATAGCTGAAGCTCAGCCCATGCTCTATGCTTTGCCAATCCCAGTGCATGACTATGATGAGCACTGACGGTATATAATTGGCATCAGATCATGTGGCTGCATGTTCTAATTGCGATTTGAGGAGGGAAAAGCTGTTTCTTTCCATTATTTTTTTTTCTGCGTTTGCCATGGCGAGCAGGGGAAATCTAATGGATGTTTTTGCAAGTTATCAACGTCAGTGATTACTTCTTAGCGGTATTTACAGAAAGTCCAAAAAATGTTGCACGACCCATTTTACATGTATGCATAGCGCAAGTTCGTCAGCCTCTTGCACAGGGGCTGCGATGGTGTCAGAACGCCGAGCTTCTGTTGGCTGATTGAAAACAAAAGTAGTGGGTAGACCTCAAAGCATCTAGCATTGAGGTGTACACTCACTCATATTTTTAATCGGAGCCAATCAGAGCTCGGTGTCGTTCTGACGTCACCGCAACCCCTGCGCAAGAAGCAGATGGGACTTGCTCTCCGCATAGTACACATCATGGAGGCACCCAAACATGTTTTCGTTGTTGCTCAACTGCCTCAGAATGTTGTCCCCGAGAATAGAAGTACTCAAAGAACGAAATGTGCCTTTTTAATCCGATGTTACATAGAACTACAAGTGTGTATGGAAGGGATACCTGAAACGAAAGATCCTTGTGGTCTCGGAGGCACAGCCGAATGTTGGCAGCCGCTCTAAGTCTCATAGGAGTGTCGTTCTCAAGTTCTCTCCCAAGTTTCGACTACCTCTGTATTTTGTTGAAACTTCACAGTTGGGTGCAAAATAAAATCAATGGAGGATTATTGTTAACAAGTGACACAAATATAATTGTCGAATTAACACCCCCAAACGGAAAAGGCAGTCCCTCACTAATGAAGTGTGTAGGAGCAACAACAACAAAAAAATATATATATATAAAAATAGCGATAAAGAGGGGGGGGAGGCATTAAGTTTAAAAAACAATGTACTGTGTTGTAAAGGTTCTGCCCCGCATCTTCGGCTCAGACCAGAAAGCGTGGCCCCGGAAACTAATTTGTTTACAAAAAGACTCTTGACAGAAGCGTGTTCGTCGTGCCAGATGCTCGCGCCGTTCCTCACGACGATGCAGCAAAGAGAAGAATCTGTGCCTCTCAAATACATAGCTTGCACTAAGCGCGAACCTTCTGCAGCGTGCATTTTGCAGCACCGGATTCGATTTCCTCAGCAAGAACAAAACGTGACGTCATTGCATTATGCACCACAAGCGCATTGTGCGATGATGTCACGCGCATACCATGTTAAACAGTTCAGCTTTCTGGTGAAATGCAATGTTCGCAACACTATACTCGCGGTCAGCTTTCTGTGACAACGCAGTCAATGCTAGGGGAGAGGGTGCACCAACGGATGTGCACGCGCTTTCCTCCTCTCTTCGGATTGCCACAGAAAGGTGACCGCGAGTATAGCAAAAGTAGATGTCGAAATTGTAAAGTTGTACAGTATTTATAGTCTCGCAATGATATACAGCAGCCTAACAAAATGTTAGAGCGCATGACTGATAAAGCTCAGGGTTGTGAAGGGAGGACCCAAAATAAGTGCACGTAAAACCGAATATGACATTAGCCTCTCGAGGCAGTATTTCGCCAAGTTTCGAGCTCATGCAAGCTGATGCACAAATGTGATTTATATTACGATTCTAAGAATCTTCGTCTGTCCTTCGCGCTATTTATGTATAATTATGAATGTTATTGCATGCATCTCATGCATTTCATTTTGCAGCAAGGGATTATTTAGAAAAATATCACTTAGTATCGCTCTCTTTTTGCACATTCCGCGTATTTGCCTTCCGATCTATCATGTGAGCAGAAGGTCCTTTTTTGCATACACTGCAACCCGGTGTTTCACACTGCTAAACACCGAAGAAGAAACAAAACACGTTTCCGCAGATTTAATCGCTGGCGTATTTTTCGACTATTGTCCTCCCGTATCGGTCTCAAGCGGTTATGTGAACTTCATAAAGTTAAATTTATTGATGAAAATAAAAATATATTTAATTACTGACTGAAGATTTGACAAAATAAATAAAGGGCCGATCACCTTAAAGATATACATCAAAAATAAATGCACCAAAAATTATCTTAGGCATGGTCTGCAAATCTTTTCCGGCGTTTTTATCCTCGATAGGCATATTATAAGTTATTTGGGAGAGCCTTAAACGAATTTCTGATTTTGAAGCTAATTTAAATAACTATACGTTCCTGGCAAATATCTAACTTCCAAAACATATAGAAGTCTGTTATTGCTTCTTTTTTGTTGAGGGGATGGGTGGCCGAGTGGGCTAGCGCACACCAGCTCGAAGCCTTTAAAGCGAAAGCTCGCGCTGCAGAATCCAGGGATCCTGGGCTCAATCCCAACCCCTACCGGTTTCGATCTGGATGAGCGTCGTAGCGGCGTGCGGTCGTGTATCACTACTATAGCGTGGTACACGTTAAAGACCCCAGGCTAGCGGTTGTACTTTACTGGCTAAATTTCTATTTTACAGCTGGGACATGTGACACCGATTGGGGATGACTAACTTCCGCTGTATAAGCATACACACAACACAATTTTACTTTCATGTAGTGAAGAGAACATTTATGTGTCTGTGGGCTAAACAAAAACAAAGTACACAGGGGCATGCGAGGAACTATGACGATTACGCACGTAAACCGTCAGAAAGTGACCAAATAAGTAGCTGTCATGTCGAGCAGAGCATAGAATACTATTTTGTTTAATTTAAAAAAGCATTGATTAGCAAGGGTGGTTCTTATTTTTAAATTGAATTGAGCGTCATCTTGTCAAGAACAAGCCTCAACAGCAAGGCTATGCCAGTTTATCCTAAATAAGAATTTTAGGCCAGATTCCATCACAGTACGAAGGCGCTGATAAATTAGTGTGAACGATTTCGATCACTCCTTTCTGCATGATTCGTCGCCTGCATCACGGTGCTGAGTGTAAACAATGTTGGTTAGAAAAATAAACATTGTGGTTGCCACTTAGTGTTCCTATAAAAGATAGACTCGAAGTGCTTGTCCTAAAACTTTCGGGGAGCTGAAAATTTTATTGCTTTTAGCTTGGTTGTGTCGTCCTCATATATATATATATATATATATATATTGTGAAATGTATTTCGTAAACTATAGTTTAAAATTTATATATATATATATATATATATATATATATATATATATATATATATATATATATATATATATATATATATATATATATATATAGCGACGAGGGGCCCCTTTCATAAATTTATGCACTGTAATTAATTTCTTAGTTCAAGGGCACAATCACGATTTAACTTCTAATACTGCGACGCAAATTTGTACCAATCACGGGTATTTTAGGCGACCTACCACACTTCGCGTTAACATTTTGATTAAGGTTAAATATATGTGGCTCGGGTAAACAAAGGGATGTTGAGTCGTATAAACACGACGTTCTGAATGTTAACGCAGATTTTCTTTTACTGTTGTGTCGAGATTAAATAACGAAATTTCATAATTTTGGTACCTGAAAATAAAAGTGGATAGTACGAAGGTTAGAAGAAACTATATAGTTTTTTCTAACATTCCCTGTTTGTCCTCGTCTCTTTGTGCGCTCTTTTAACCATGCTCTATATAGTTAATTGTTTCAAGACGTAAATGGTGCCTTACAGAACAACGCGAAAAATATATTTTCAATTTAGAGGTTCAAATCGGTTCGAATCAGTTCGAACCGGTTGGAACCGTTATTTTTGCTCCCCGGAGTTGAACCGGAACTGAACCGAAAGTCATGACCCCAAACCCGTACCGAATCGATAAAACATTTCGTTCGAAAGTCCGACTTGTAAAGTCGGGGACAAAAGTCCCCAGGACGCGCGAGCTGCGACTGAAACGCATCGCTCTGCCATCTGCCGGCGGGTCGCCTGGTTTCGAGATCACACAAAAGCGCATGCGCGTCCTACTGTGCTTGCGAACATGTGTCTCGTCCCGCTCTTCTATGGCGCGGCGCCTAACTTGGAATCGTGCGCGTGGTACCGCCTCGGAGAGAGCGCTTACTGACATGGCACCTATAAACCAAGAAGTCTGGGCAGCTCAACTGAGCAATAAACTCAACTGGTGATAAAGCAAGATGCAATGACACGGCGAAATGCGGTGCAATGCCGCAGGCGGTATCGGAATGTGTAGCAGACGCTTGTCAACCGCAAGCGCTATCTCCGAGGCGGTACCACGCGCCCGATTCCGAGTTGGACGCCAAGCCGCAGAAAAGCGGGAAAACACATGTTTGCAGGCACAGTAGGACGCGCATGCGCTTTTGTGTGATCTCGAAACCAGGCGACCCGCCGGCAGATGGCAGAGCAATGCGTTTCAGTCGCAGCTCGCGCGTCCTGGGGACTTTTGTCCCCGACCGTACATTGTGCTTATAGTACTGATTTAAGTAGGCTTAGAAATCTTGTGCTTTACTGAAGTACATTCTCCGAGTATGTACTTGCACTTTATTTAAAGTATTTGTTTCTGGCACATTCTGAGGAAAGTACCAGAAAAGTACTCGAGATTTCAAAGTACATTCCCTAAATTCGGTTTGCTTAAATTTGTATAAAAAAATTGAAAGACGTTTACAATCCCCTGTAACGTCGAAATAGAGCGCAGCTCTTGAGGAGGAGGAGGGGAAGGTACGGAGAGGAGGCTATGCCCCTCCTCCTTTCCTCCCATTCAGGGAAAATTTTCCCGCTAAATCTAGCGTGGAAATTTTTTCCGCTAAATTTAGCGGGGACTTTTTTCCGCTAAATTTAGCGGGGAAATTTTTCCACTAAATTTAGCGGGGAAATTTACCCATAATGCACCGCGCGGTTACGCCGACGCCGACATCGACGGCGATGGCGACGCCGCTTAAGCCGGAAACGGCGCCTAAGAGCTGCGCTCTAAAAGTGAAACTTCGTAAACTCTGAAGAAATACTGGTCGGGATATTGCTGCGCGCCCAGCTGGCCAAATAAGCAGCGCGGCCGTGGCCTGACTGTTGTCGTGCTTGCCTCCCATGCGAGGAGCTGGGGTTCGATTCCTGGGAGCGACGCGCCTTATATTTATTCTTGCAATTTAGTGTTCTGGTAAATTCGAGAATCCTGTTGCTTGTTCGAGGTCCGAATGTTCTACGCGCCGAACCTTCTACGCCGATTGTTCCAGAAGCCAACGGGTGTACATAAGGGGCTCCGCGTGGCGAGCCACAGTCAGCTTATCGCCCCAGAGTTCGACTCTGCTGTTACGCCGACTTCGACGCCCGCGACGCTCTGCTGTTATCTTTTGTTTCCTTTTTTTATTTTTGGGCACAAGTTCGCCCCATTAAAGGTTTCAGTTTCCGCAGTTACTCTTTTTTTCCTTGCCTGTTCATTCGTGACAATATTCTACACTCACCGGAAACGCGAGCAGACGACGCATCGCTCTGTCTGCACTGGGAGCGGCTTTCCCGCATAATTTTAAACAATCTCTACTTCTCTCTTGGTCAGCGCAAGCGAGGTGGTTCAATATATTAGGAGGGGACTTTCGTCCACGAGAGGATTACTTGCGGAAGCTATGGCACCAAATTCAGAAGTCGGAGGGACTGCTGAATTGGCGTAATTCCCGAAAATGACTACTCCGTGGCCACTTGACTTTATCCAATTTCCTCCGCCATTTCTGAAGAATTGATGCACCCCCGAATCCCCCTGGGGCAATGCGTACCAGTTAAAAAAAGATACTGTAGAGGCGAATGAAAGGGCATCATAAAATATTCGGATACAACGTACTTGTACTTTACTCTGAACGTACACCCGCAGGCGATATGAAGGTCGACCGGTGCGTGCTATCAGCGTCATGACGCGGTTGCCGTGGCGGCTCGCTTTCTGATCGCTCGCTTCGTCGAGATTAAGTGCTTAGATTGAGCGCTGTTCTCAGCCCTGATGCTGCTCCCCGCAGAAAGCGTGGAAGTAGGTTTCGATTTCGGCATCGCTTTTTGTGGGCGCCGTGCCCCCGTCATTGCCGGCAAATGATTTGCACATTGAACGTGAACCATACTTCGTTTCAGCTTCGGTCCGAGCGCGGCCGATGTTATGAGCCGAAGGGCCAATCAAAGAGCGCAAAAAGCGCAACGTCATGGCGTACTCTCTGCGCTTTATAGAACTAGCCGGCAGAGGAGCACGCACAGAGAAACGTCGAATACCGGCTGGTCCTATCAACTGCAGAGAGCACGCCATGACGTTGTGCCTCTTTCGCTGTGTGATTGGCCCTTCGGCTCATAACATCGGCCGCGCTCGGACCGAAACTGAAACGGAGTATAGAGCGGACGTTCTTCGGCATGGTTTATCAGTGACTCAACCGCTTTTTTTCATTCATGAGTGAACGCTATACTTCGTTTCAGCTTAGGTCCGAGCGCGGCCTATGTTATGAGCCGAAGGGCCAATCATACAGCACAAAAAGCGCAGCGTCATGGCGTGCTCTCTGCGCTTTATAGAACTAGCCGGCAGAGGAGCACGCACAGAGAAACGTCGAATACCGGCTGGTCCTATCAACTGCAGAGAGCACGCCATGACGTTGTGCCTCTTTCGCTGTGTGATTGGCCCTTCGGCTCATAACATCGGCCGCGCTCGGACCGAAACTGAAACGGAGTATAGAGCGGACGTTCTTCGGCATGGTTTATCAGTGACTCAACCGCTTTTTTTCATTCATGAGTGAACGCTATACTTCGTTTCAGCTTAGGTCCGAGCGCGGCCTATGTTATGAGCCGAAGGGCCAATCATACAGCACAAAAAGCGCAGAGTCATGGCGTGCTCTCTGCGCTTTATAGAACTAGCCGGCAGAGGAGCACGCACAGAGAAACGTCGAATACCGGCTGGTCCTATCAACTGCAGAGAGCACGCCATGACGTTGTGCCTCTTTCGCTGTGTGATTGGCCCTTCGGCTCATAACATCGGCCGCGCTCGGACCGAAACTGAAACGGAGTATAGAGCGGACGTTCTTCGGCATGGTTTATCAGTGACTCAACCGCTTTTTTCATTCATGAGTGAACGCTATACTTCGTTTCAGCTTAGGTCCGAGCGCGGCCTATGTTATGAGCCGAAGGGCCAATCATACAGCACAAAAAGCGCAGCGTCATGGCGTGCTCTCTGCGCTTTATAGAACTAGCCGGCAGAGGAGCACGCACAGAGAAACGTCGAATACCGGCTGGTCCTATCAACTGCAGAGAGCACGCCATGACGTTGTGCCTCTTTCGCTGTGTGATTGGCCCTTCGGCTCATAACATCGGCCGCGCTCGGACCTAAGTTGAAACCAAGTATATATGATAACTGCGAACACTAATAACTGTTCTTTTTAAGAAACGGAAAGGATAAGTTACTTTTTGATTTGTTCCGCAGCTTTCCGGTTTAGCACATATCACAACAACAAAAATTACTAAATCACCTTGTCTACCGATAGCGTCTGAAAGGCTCCTTCCGCAATCCTCGCTCTTTCTGCGGGGAGTAGCAGAAGAGCTGAGAACAGCGCTCGATCCAAGCGCTTAATCTCGGCGAAGAGCGCGATAAGAAAGCGAGCCGCCGCGGCAGCCGCGTCATGGCGCTGATAGCACGGAACGGTCGACGGTCCGGCGTTCACCTTCATATCGCCTGCGGGTGTACGTACATTGTATTCATATTACTTTACTTCCAGCACAATGCGCCCGGTGTACTTGCTACTTTACTTGAAGTACTATCGCGGACACTATTAGCTGTAACACGGCAGCCGTGGCCGTTCCTAGGGTAACTGTATATGCTCTGCTTGCTGCAAGAGTATCCCATTCCTTTTCCTTTCGCCGCCAACGCCCCATTGGCGGAGAGGAGGTCGCATGCGCGATTTCGATCCAAGGGGTTGTGCGGGGAAGCGGCCTCGCCAAAAGGTGAGGTTTGGGCGGAACGCACTTTTCGCTTTGTGTTCGCAAAATATGAACGTTACACTGAAAGCAAACGAGTTGCATCTCAATGCGTTCTCCGCCATTTCTGAAGAATTGATGCACCCCCGAATCCCCATGGGGCAATGCGTACCATTTAAACGAAAGATACTGTAGAGGCGAATGAAAGGGCATCATATGCCTCTTGAAGGTTGCTACACATCATATGTAGCAACCAGTACTGGACAAGTTACTCGATAAAAGCATTTGAGTTAGATACTAAATACCTGCTTCATAAAGTATTTAAAATACTACTCAAGTTGTTTTCACAGTAAAGTATCTTGAGTAGAGTACAAAAACTTAGAAATGTAATTCAATTACTTTTGAAGATACTTTCGCATTGCGTAATTTGTATTTCCATCAATGACAAACACAATTATACAGGTGCGCAAATCTGGCTTACCAGAATAGTTTATTAGCACGCAACAGCAAAAAACGGCAAAAAAAGAGAAATTTAAAAAACGACATCGTAAGGATGCAGTCGAACTATAGGGTGATTCCATGTCAGTTCATACAATGATGATCCGGGTCATAATTTTGTAATTTCTGTTAAACTATATATAAAAACCATGTTCTTGAGAGGAACATTCGGCTATATATGAACGCCGTAACATTTTGTTTCCCGCTGAGGAATGAAATAGAGAAACTCGATTCGTGGAAATTGAGAACATTTCACGATGCTACTTTGCACAGTCGTCAATTTCTCATCGGAACTTGCACGTCACTATAACTTTTTAATACATTTCACAAAAATATGTACAAAACATTCACAAAAATTTAAAATATCAATAAATATTTCCATGCAAACAAAAAAATTAAATATGGCATAAAAACGCGTTTTAGACACATATTCACAATATTTTTGCAAATAAATTATATTTTACAATCCTTCACAAAACATATCAAAACGCGCGTCTTTACATCAGCTTTACGAATACTGTAAATTACTTATTTTTCGCGGGCTCAATATTTCGTGTTTTAGTTCAAGGCTGAAGTTTTGGAATAATTCGCGGGTTCTAATTTTCGCGACGCTGCGGGATCTCAATATCGATTCCAATGTGTTTACATATTAACGGAATTGTTCGCGGGACCCATTTTTCGCGAATTGTAGACGATTCTAGAAATTCGCGAAAATTAGGTCCCCGCGAAAAGTACGTCGTTTAAAGTATATAAATATCATATGCCCACCCTTAATTGTCTTCTTGTTATTAATGCGGAAATGCAGTTGATTTCTCAAAATGTGGCAAGATTGGGCGACGATATTTAAAAAACTCCATCTTCTATTTTTTTTTAAACTCCCCTTTGCATTTTGCAGTGACCTGAACTAACTTGTGATGGCAAAACATTGAGTAAAGTATGACCTCCAAACGGGAAAAGCTATGTCAAACCTTCACTCGGAGCGAGCCAAACTCTTGGTCATAGCGGCTTTGCCGCACAGCGCCAAAAGTTTTGAGCGTTAGTTATGGCATGTATTTTATATTTTTCAAATTCTTTTTTTTTTCAAGAGGGGTGAGCATAACTGACGCGAAAATGAACTTTGTGCTGGAATACCATTACTTAGCTTACGATTCACAAAAACAAAACGGCCCCACTCTGCAAATCCGCTAACTGCATACATAACCTTAAAAGTCTCCGTCCCGCAAGTGGCCATGTATAGATCTGGCCCCTCTGCATATGGTGACTTCCACAGATGATATACCTGGATTCCTCTCGCAGGTTTTCGGTGGTCCACTCTGCTCGCTTCACCGAACGGAACTCTCGAGCCCGTTCCGCAGACAAGTGGAACATGCAGACATTTGTTGCTTTTTCAAGAAGCACTTCCACTAAGTTTTTAGCGGTGAGAATTGTTGAGTTTTGCAAAAATCTCTGGTTGGTGAACGTTGCGTGGTGTTTAATAACACCACCTACTCCATCACAAGCGCCTTTTTCGTGTCCAGTGGCCGTTAAGATACGTCTTGGCGAAGAGTACGGCTTCCCAGACAATTCGTGCAATTGAAAGCGATGCTTGAAATGCACCGCCGCTCCGTCTGATACAAAAATTATTTCAGAAAAGACTGGGTAATGTTCAACATACTCTTCTATGGCTTCTGTGGCTAGAAGAGCGTGAGCTGTGTCATGTGTCGAGTCATCGCTGACAACGGCAAAGCTTTGCGTGCCTGCGTGAACGTAACCACACATGTAAAGCAAGACACGAGTTTTTTTGTTTTTTTTGCATTTTGGTTGGGCAGATTAATGTCCCATTTTCCGCAAACTCGAAGTGGAACATCACTACCTTGGGTGGTAAGGCCGTTCTTGTGTCACGTATCCGGCTTCGTTGAAGGTCATGGATGTAAGAATTCCTCATATACTTTTCGATCCATGACTCCAGTTCCCGCAGGAAGATGGAAGTTTCCATAAGCTTTTTGACGAGTTCACCGGCCTTTCATAACACGAAACAGATCTCTTCGTCTTCGTCGAGATGGAGATACTGCAGCGAGATGGTCTGCATTTTTGGGCAATTTTCGCAATGTCGCAGGAAGCATTCTTTCTGTGGAGCGCTGCAGAGGTTGATGCGTTTGAGGTCGTCTTCAGTAAATGTCTTCGAAGCATTTGCTAGTGACGTTAAAAGAAACTGAAAATTGACGCAATATATGCATGCGCACACCTCGTGCTCGGGACTCTTTCTTTACCCATTTTGGCCGTAGGGAATAAAATTTGGAGATGCCTAGTTCTCGATAAGGAAGGTCCTTCCTAAACAGCCGCTAAGCTTCCTTAATAGAGCGGGTCATAAACCTTTTTACGACTTTGGTCTTGTTGTCGTTCATCATGGCTTTGACGACGTCCTTTTTGTTGGAGCTTTGAACACAGCATGCGAGGTCGTCGCGTGTGTAGTACTCAAGTGCAACCCCTACGTCTTGGGCATTTGCCTTTTCTCCCATGTAGGGAGCAGGGGTTGCCGATATACCACCATTACGCTTCAGTTTTCTTGTTTGAGCAATCATGTAGGCAGTCGCTTCTGGCAATAGACGCAATATTTCTTTCTTCGAGATGTAGAAGAGGCGTGTACAATAGCTTGCGTTCCTTGTGGGGTTGCATTCCTTCAGCGCTTCGCGGACGCGTCAAACAACTCCGCGCAGTGCTCACAACAGTCTTCGCCGGTTTTCACGCCATAAACGCTCTACAGCTTTCTTCTAATGGAAGAACTAATTTAAGCTTGTTTTTCTCAAATACGCTTCGCGCCGTTTTCAATGGTTTTATGGGGTTTTAATGGAGTTACCGACAGGCTAAAAGCTCACTTAAGTCTTGACTCACTTCAGCCAGAATTTCATCAGAGTCCCGAAAAGAAAAGTTTGATGTACTCACGTTGTAAGGAGAAGCAATCTCATTCTGAAGGTATTTGTCGCAGTGTTGGCATAATAGGTTAGATTCATTCACTGTCCGTGGAGCCAGTAGCTTTTCCAACCGCACTTTGTTGAGTCTCCCTACCGGTACGAGGTGCTTATTGCTACACACTTTCTTCTTGTGTCTCCGTAGATAGTCCACACAGAACAATCGCACTGTGCTGAATCGTTGGGCCATGGCTGTTCGGTCTGATACTAAACTCTTACTCGCTTCGTAAATGACAGAACTTGAAACGTCCTCGCAAATGCCTATTTGAGAGGTTCCAAATTCCTCTCTCCCGGCTCCGAATTTCCGGTCAGAGTTCCGAAAGAAAATGCCCTTGTGGTTATAAACTTCTGTCTTCCCTTTCATTTCATTTCATTTATTTTCACCTTAAGGGCCCGGTTAGGGCATTACATAAGGGGGGTATATACATGTTATACAAACAAAAAAAGGAAGAAACAGAAGCTAATTAATACATCCAGGTCAAGCTCATTAATCGTACATACTGGCAAAGATACTAATAACAAGAATAATGAATCCGTAAGCTTGATAGAAATACTTCTGGGTCCACGATGGTGACGATGGAGGTTGGTAGGCTGTTCCAGTCGGAGATGGCTTGAGGAAGGAAAGACTGATTGAATGCGTTTGTGCAACCGGAAACACGTGTGACTGTGCAGGAGTTGTTAAGACGAGTAGACGTTCTGTCAGGAGGTGATAACAAAGAGTTCTTGAGGTCGGGGCAATGATAGTAGACTTTATGAAGAAGACAGAGGCGAGAGAGTTTTCTGCGGAGCTGCAAAGAAGACAAGGTTAGTTGACTTTTTAACGCGGATACACTGACAGAAAAATCGTAGGTGGACAAGATGAAACGAGCGGCTCGGTTTTGCACTGCTTCCAGGTGGTTGATGAGGTAGGCCTGATGGGGACTCCAGATGAAAGCTGCGTATTCTAATTTTGGTTTGATGAACGTGTCGTACGCCATTTTGCGGACGAGTGGACGAGCATTGCGCAGGTTACGTCGGATGAAGCCTAGAGTTCTCGATGAGTCAGCATGTATGGCTTCAATGTGGTTATTCCATGAGAGGTCTGATGTTAGTCTTACACCAAGATATTTATACATTGAAACGGTTTCGATTAGGTCAGAGTCGAGGAAGTACTGATGATATAGGATAGATTTCTTTCTGGTGAAGCGGATTAATTTACATTTGGATTTGTTTAGTGACATCAACCAGGTGTTGCACCATTGGTTAATTTTTAGAAGGTCATCTTGTAGCTGGTTGTGATCATGCACACATGTTACTTTGTTATAGACGACGCAGTCGTCTGCGAAGAGGCGTATTTTTAGAGGAAATGGTGGAAGGAAGGTTATTGATAAATATTTAAACAAGCAGAGGCCCGAGAACGGACCCTTGCGGAACACCAGAGGAGACATTTGTTAAGTTGGACTCGTGATCATTGATGACCGTGAACTGTACGCGGGAGCAAAGGAAGTCGCGTATCCATGCAAACACTAAAGGATCAAGGTGGAGAGAGGACAGCTTGGAAAGGAGACGTTGATGGGGGACACGGTCGAAAGCTTTGGAGAAATCAAGAGAGACGGCATCTGTCTGAGCATGACACTCGTGGTTAGTGTGTAGATCATGAATGAAGTCACAGAGCTGCGTCTCACAGGATAGTCTTTTTGGAATCCATGTTGAGGCTTAAAGAAAAATATCTTTGTTGTTAACTGAGTCATGATGTGAGAGTAAAGTATGTCCTCAAGTAGTTTGGATGAGACAGATGTTAAAGATATCGGGCGATAGTTAGAGACAGTAGAGCGAATTCCCTGTTTAAAAACAAACCGGGACAACCTTACCAATTTTCCAGTCTGAAGGAAGGACGCTTTCAGATAAGGACTGATTATATAGACCATTCCATTTAGCGCTCTCTGGGCGGCACCATTTTGTTCGACAGCAGCGCCCTCTCCCTACATCCGGGAAATTCAGCGGGTTCGGCGGGGTAAAACGAGAGAGAGGGCACGCGCCCGACTCCGCTAGAAGACGACAAACCGGGAGGTTGCCATTCTCCATCTTTGAGCTGTAATGGCGTGCTGTACGGAACATCGAACTCTCGCTCGTGGCTGCCTTTGTGAAGTGGTTCGCGTTCTTAGAATAGTAATGGCTACTCCAAAATCAACCTATAGCTCTCTGTTGTTCCATTTCTGTAAATGATCAACTAGCATATCGTTTTTCCGTTACTTAAATAGCAGTTGAGTCAGCCGGTAGTACTACCCTCAACTACTGCGTGTATTGCAGCAGGAGAGCACGTTTTTATTTATTATTTCAGACTTCCACTCATGGTTGCTAAAGGCCTGCACCAGTACGAACTTTGTATAGTAAAAATAGGTGCAGCAACCAGATTTACTTTTCGCCGGAGAGGCCGGCCAATCTGACACAGTTTTCCTTACTTTTTTTTTTATTTGCACGCAGGTAACAGCGCAATTGGACCCTGTTACTCTTTTTTATCTAGCATAGTATTACACGATAACTACCACACCAAAATCTGCGCATCTACGCTTGAAATTTCCAAAATGACGCGATTTTAAACCCAGTTTGCACGCCAGCCGGATGCCAGGGACTGCCCACTCGGCAGAGCAGACGACGTGCGGGGTGAGAGGGAGAGGGCATTTTTCTCTCTATTACCCTCTCTGCTATGACCCTAATGGAGCGGTCTATATGAGCGACAAAAATTCACTAGAAATAATGCTGGTGTTTTTGAGAATTTTCAAATTTATATTGTCAGGACCAGCGGACGATGTGAGTTTTAATTTTCCTATTAGGTTTACGATATCGGCAGGGTCTATACTGATTGGGGGCATTCGCTCGTAAAGCTCTTCAGTGAGAGTAGGGATAGTGGCTAAGCACTCTGTAGTGAAAATTGAAAAAAAAGTAGTCGTTTAGTACTTTAGGGTACTCGTTCTCAGGGATGAGGTCGCCATTTTCATGGGTAAGATGTACGACAGGGTTATTAGTTTTTGGTGATACTAAGTTCCAGAACTTCCTGGGGTTAGTCCGCAGGATGGTCGGTAAGTCATGGAATAAGAATTTCTTTTTGGACAATTTAAGGCTGCTGGTGTACTCTCTGAGGCAAGAATTGTAAGCCTCCCAAACTTCGGTCGTGTCGACACGTTTGGCCTTCGCAAAGAGTCTCTTTTTTCTATTTCGCAATGAAAGCAAAGTTTTTGTAAACCATGGGTTAGTCGAATCTGTACGAATACGGATTGTAGGAACAAATATTTTCACAAGTTCATTCATTTTTGTTTTAAATAGCACCCACTTCTCCTCCACCAATCTAAGGTAAAAATTATCAACGTAAGAGTAAAAAAAAAGTTGTCAACTCGCGGTTTATTGATACATAATCTGCCTTATTATAATCCTGAATGATCTTAGAAATAGGATGATTTACGATAACGGGAAGTGATAAGGTAATATGGTCGCTTAGCCCTTCACAGTAGTGAATATATTTTACGATGTCTGGTGACGTGGTTAGTATCAAGTCTAGGATATTATCTGCACGGGTTGGTTGATCAACTAACTGTGTGACGTTTAAAGTGGGACACATTTCCAGGAATTGGTTAGATGCTGCTGTACCACCAGAGGATAAATTTGACCAGTCAATGAAAGGAAAGTTAAAGTCGCCGAATAACAGCAAGTCGGCTTTAGGAAAACGACCTTTAATATCAATGAGAAGAGAGCACAAATCGGTATGGAACGATGGCGCACAGTCAGGTGGCTTATAACACACTCCTATAATAGGCAACCTGCAATGCTGTTTGGTTTGGCGCCATCTAGCGACTGAAGCAAGAAATATTGGGTACCCCTGGGAGTGGCGGCTGCACTGTTCAAACGTGAGCTTTTACTCTGGTGGCGCCGCTTAGCCTAGTGTCTGAAGCAAGAAATACTGGGTATCCCAGGAAGCCGTGATCGCGTAACGTGCCAGTACAGCGGAAGCTACGGCCCAGGCGGGTCAATGAGAGCGGGACTGCGTATCACCGGAGCGCGCCTCTACTCCGAAAAAGTATCGGGCTTTTCGCTGCGTCATGCTCCAATGTGTGTGCGTTGCGCTCGTATACGTCACGTATTTTGAAGCCTTCGGCACGCAATGTGTGGCTTATCATTCACCCTTTGCCAAGTTACAAAGAGACAGGGTATTACCGTGGGATCTCACTCTGCTGGCGCCGCCTGGCCGTTGCCGGCTGGCTATAATCTTACTCGAGGGAGTACAAATGCATATGCGAGTAAATTCCAAGCTGTTGTTCAATACACACACGCCAAAAAAAGATATGTGCCTTTTGATCGCAATGAGCACACCACCACCCCTCTGTCCACTCCGGTCATGCCGAAACACGTTATAGTTAAAGTTAATAGGAAATATTTCTTTGTCTTCAATATCGGGTTTTAACCACGTTTCTATGAGAATGACTATGTCTGATGCGCTATCCTCGAGTACGTCATGAAGCTCGTCTCGTTTTGGCATGACACTGCGAATGTTTGTGAAGAGGACAGAAACATCTTGGTTTTTATCGCGTGTTGCAGCTTGATGTGATGACGGTAACGTTTCGGTTTTGTTTTTATTCCGCCGAGCTAGTTAGGAGAGTTCCATGACAGATTGAGACTCAGGGTTAAATACGAATCGTTTGTTGTTAATATGCAATTTGTTGAAACGTACTTTAAACGGTACGTTTAAGTTTTTTCCGTGTTGAAAAGGTTTGCTTCGAGCAAGTCGCACAGACTCGGAAAACTCTTCACGCACAGCGTAAGGGGTATCTTTTAGCTTGAAACCAGAGGACAAAATGTTTTCTTTATCTTTAAATCGGGCAAACTTGACAATGATTGGTCTAGTTTTCTTGGAATTGAATTTTCCCAGCCGGTGCGATCTTTCAAGATTTGAGGGGTCGAGCGCAATGCCCAAGTTCTGCGCGCAAAACTGGATGATTCTTTCTTCCGATTGCCCCCACGTTTCGGAATGGTTATCAGGGCAACCAAAAAACAACAGATTTGACCTTCTGAGTTGCTTTTCATTGTCTTCACACTGTTTCTGGATATTCGCCAGCTCGCCAGACATGCCTTGGGAAGGCTGAAGCGTAGTTTCCGACGCAGTGTCGGTCGCAGCCAACTTAACTTCCACAGCACTTTTCCTAGAGAACTGATATATCGGTGGCTTTTTGCCCTCTCTCTAGAGACACAACCTTCGCCAAGATGTCTGTCTGCGTAGCCTGGATACTCTGCACAGCAGCTAGAATACTCGCTATGTGGGCGCTGTCGGTATGAGGTCCTGGGTTATCTACGTGGTCAATGGCGGTATCAGGGCCCGGATTCATTTCGACGTCTCCCGACATTAATAAGAGGAGCTGAGAGACGGAAAAAACGTACGTGTACTGGAAACAGTAATAACAAAACACTCTGCACCAAGAGCACACATCGTCGTTGGGGCACGACACCAAAAACAGACAAAGGTCATTGCTACTATAGCATTTGACGTGTTTGAGGTAACCAACCTGAACGAACAAGCGAATTTGCGTCATGGCTTCCGCAGCGGTGTCGTTACCCGACTGACCTGACTGTTGGAGCTGCTTAAGTAGACGCCCTTCCGTCGACGTCCCTGGTTGCCAGCCGAGGTTGACGAAAGTGCCCAGACGTGGCACAGCGGGTGGATCCGGCCAAGGTGTGCAATCTTGCCCCGCAGACAGAAAAACAGCGTCGTCATTGGGACCATGGGAATCGGGCGCGTAATCCACGGATGGCTTCGGTGAGATGATTGAAGAAAGGAGCAGCACCTGAACGAACAAGCGAATTTGCGTCATGGCTTCCGCAGCGGTGTCGTGCCCTCATAGATATTATTGGTGCATCGCGCACGGTTAAGCTGGTGCTGTTTGTTTGTAGTTGCACTTATTGAGCATCAAAGATACCGAGTCTCCTGTAAGCATAGCGTTAGTCAACTGTCTTTTGTTTAGAATCACCCTGTGAAAGTCTTCATTATGGTAATGTTTTTGGCATTTTCGGTGTTTGAGTGTGGTTTGTGTGTGTGTGTTTGTGTGTGTTGGGGAAGGGATGTTATGGCAGTAAATTAGGAGAGGGGGATTAGGGGTTCTGTCTCGGTCGGTTCACATTGCATAGTGAAACTCATCTGTTTAGGTCCTTTGGAGAGGAGCCCGTTCTCGTTGCTGCTTTTAACCTTGGACGGATTTAGCTTGCCTGGCCGGGTTCGGTCAAGTCTTTATGGTCGCATGTCTGCCTCTTCCTTATTTTTTTCTTTCTGTGTGGACATGCATTTATTGTTGTTCTTCTTGTTAAAAAAGCTCAGCTGCGTTTGAGTTTTCGTTTCGCACTGTCCGTTATTTTTGTTTTTCCTCCTCTCAGGGTTTACACTGCAATGTTTCCTGACCAACTGACCTGCATATTTTCCCTTACAACTACTCTCGCCTTAATTTTTCGTAACTTACTCTTCACGCATTTAGCTTTGGGTTTCAAGGTAATGCGATGTGCTTACGATTCGTAACTGCCGCCAGCAGTGACGTTCGCAGGCTTTTCCTGTTCGAGATAAGGGGTGGGAAGAAGGGGTATGGTCCCACAACAATAAGGCGATGCTCGGAACAACAGCACTTTCCACTCTCTACGATAGTCCCGCTTTCCAGCTTTTGACGCTTCCGTGAAGGCGACGTTATGAGGCTAAGCCGCTATAACGAAGACGTCGGCTCGCTCCAAGTGAAGGTTTGTCGTAGCTTCTCCCGTTTGGAGGTCATATGTTACTCAATGTTTTGCCACCACAAGTTAGTTCAAGTCACTGCAAAGTGCCAAGGGGAAATTAAAAAATAAAAGATGGAGTTTTTAAATATCGACACACAATCTTGACACTTTTTCAGAAATTAGCTGCATTTCCGCCTTAATAACAAGGAGACACTTAAGGGTAGGTATACTATTTTTATATATTAGTAAAGATAATTTAAAGACGCGCATTTTGATATGCTTTGTTAAGTATTATAAAAAGACCTATTTTTTTGCAAAAACAAATTGTGAATATGTCTCTAAAACGCGTTTTATGACATGTCTGATTTTATTGTTTGCACACAAATTTTTTATCGATATTTTTAATTTTTGTGTATATGTCGTAAACATTTTGTAAAATGTATTAAAAACATTATGGTGACGTGAAAGCTTCAATTGGAAAATGGCGACTGTGCACATAGCATCGTAAAATGTTCTCAATTTACACGCCTTGAGCTTCTCTATTTTATATCTCAGCGAAACTTTTTTACGGCGTTCATATATAGCTGCATGTTCCTCCCAAGAACATGGCTTTCATATATATTTTTAACAAAAATATCAAAATTATGACCCGGATCATCATTGTATAAAATGACGTGGAATCACCTTATAAGGAGCAGGATATCACTGATACATGTTACAAAGCATTTATGGGACAAAAAGAAATATACCTTTACAAATCTCTGTAACGCGAAATTAGAGTGCAGCTCTTGAGGTGGAGGGGAGGGTATGCTCCCCACCTCCTCCGTACCCTCTCCCTGCTGCCCTCCTCCCCTCCTCCTTTCCTGCTCATTCCCTTCTTTCCTCCTCCTCCTTCTCCTTCTCCTCATTCTTTCCCATCCTCCTCCTCCCCTACTCATCCTCCTCTCCCCTCCTCCTTTCCTGCTCCTCATCCTTTCCCTCCTTCTTCTCTCCTACTCCTCCTTCCATCCCCCTCCTTTCCCTCCTCCTCCTCCGCACGTGACGTCAAGTTTCCCGCTCAATCTAGCGGAGAAACTGAATTAGTTCATAGGTGACGTCACGCCAAGTCATGTGACGTCATTTTTCCCGCTAAAGTTAGCACGGAAAATGAATTGATATTGAGGTCACGTGAAGTCAATTTTCCCGCTAGATCCAGCGGAGAAACTGAATTTGTCCATTGGTGACGTGACACTAAGACATGTGACGTCATTTTCGCCGCTAAATTTTGCGGGGAAACTGAATTGGTGTTGAGGTCACGCGACGTCAATTTTCCCGCTAAATTTAGCGCGGTTACGCCGACGCTGCTCAACCCGAAACGGGCGCCTAAGAGCTGTGCTAAAAAAAAATCAAGAAGGAGATCGCTTTAGCTGTAGTGACATCGCTGAATGTCATTATAGCTGCGATGCGTCCTGCGGAACACCTTAGACGAATCGTTTAACTAAAATCCATATTCCCTATATGGGAAGCTCACTATAAACGAACTTGGGATACGGAAATGAGTGAATGCATAACAAAGAGCGCCCACATAATAGCCACAGCACTGGTCGCACCTTCTTCAGGTAGGTTGCGTTCAGAAAGGCACTCAACGTTGGGGAATGCTTTGTTGGTATTTTGAGAGGTCATCCTGCTGGTATTTCGGTTCCTGTCCTGTTCTCTACTTATCAATGTTGACTTACACACGGTGTTCGCGAGAGCAATAAGTGCCGGACTGACGGCAAAAAGAAAAGAAGAAAAAGAACCTCGACGTTTCGCCCTAGCGAAGTCAAATGTACAATCAAAAATAAATGTCTTCTTTTGTGTCCACTTCTCATTTTCTTATAATTGTTATTTTCTTGATAATTAAGTATGCATTGTTGTCGTGGGTAGCTTCTCATTCTGCATTTCGCCTCAGTGTGGCAATTTTTATTTCCGTAGAACCACCCCTTTTATTTGAGGATTTTTGGGGAAACTCTGGGAAACAAAAGGCGCCCTTCGGAAGGCGACGGGAAAACCTTTATTGTACGAACTGTGGGGTGAAATGTGAGTCACAATCGGCAAAAAAACTATGTTTTCACGAGCTCAATCTAAGTAACCTAGCTTATAAGAGCTAACAACCAGATTTGATTGCTCGAAACAATGTTCAGGTTTGCTCGTGCCACACCCACGTCACTTCATACAGTAAAGCTCGGAAAATGGCGGAACGTCAAAAATGTATTTGAGATAATGAGTACAAGATACTCAGAAATGTAATTAAAATATAATATCAAATACCCTCAATCATAAGTTTTTGCAAGGTACTAAGATACCCCAAAAAGTATTTGAAATACAGTATCTCGAGTATAAATATTTGAGATAGGCACAGGTCTGGTAGCAACTGGGCACTGTGTACTAGCGTTTTAAGTTCTGGAGAGCAGACGACACAAACGTCGCTCGCTTCGGCCACACTCATCGCGTCCCTCGCATCTGCGGCTCCCGCAGAGTGATGCGCGACCGGAACATCGGTACCACGCATCCATGCATGCACTTGCTCGGGTTGCTCGCAACCGGCCTTCAATTGGTTCATACGGAACGAAAGTGACGCCGTTTTTATCGGCCGTTGTTTTTTGCCGCAATTACTTTTGAATTCGCGTAGGGAAGTGTCCCATGAAATGACCGGCTGCAATGTTAAGAAGTGCACTAGTCGCGCGGAAGGTGACAAAGGTTTCTACACAATTCCGATGGAAGAAATTATGTCAGCCGGGTAGGCTGCCAGTCGATGTTTTTATATGGCGTGCAAGTGAATCAAAACGCGTGGTTGCGCAGAAAAGCGTCGGCACGAGCTAATAAAGGCAGTAAATATAAAGGAGAGGCACATCAATAAACAGGAAAGATGAACAATGCGCCAACAACGCGCTCACGATGCAGGTGTCACAAAGACAACAAGTTATTATCCGCCGTTCAAGATGCTAATATTAACAAACAACTGTTTCTTTATGAAATAGACACATTAATATTTTACATCACTTCCTACAATATATAATTTGGGAATCAAATTTTTGGGTTTACTACTCCTCACCTGTGGCAACTACACCTGCCGTCCTACTCGACCACACCTCCAGCGGGTGCCCCGACCACAGCTGAACTCGACAAACAAGGCTAAGGTGGGCCAGCCGACCTCCTCGACAGTAGTAGGGATCCCAAGTTTGCAAGTTAGCGGGCGGAAGACCTCACAGCCGAAGGGGGTTGGAAGTGCAGGTTTGCCTCCAGAGGCAGGGTGGTGTTCAGGGCTTGGTATCCGGGATCCAAATTTTCTGCAGGCCTCTGGCTGCTGCGTATATTGTGTTTAGCAGCATTCTGGAGCCATCTAAGCAACCAATTCCAGATGATTTTTTTAGCACCAATCAAAAGGGCCCAAAGCAAATATGAACATCCCAAAAGAAACCACACACACACACATGACAACACACATTTCAAACGAAGCTCACAAGAGTACCTATGAACAATTCCAAACACATTCGAAGACAGAGAAGTCATACACGGAGCAAATCCACCTCGGGAATGAGGATCCCAAAAGAAGAAATGCACGAGACAAAACATCTCTGACGCGGGATTTATAAACTTAGTGTACCGTTCAAGCATTCACCTTCGCCCCCATTTGTAGCCTCCCGACTCCGCGGTAGACGTCATGAGCAGTGCTGTGGAGACGAGCGAAGCCTCGGAGAAGGTAAAAACATAAACTAAAGCTAGACCGAACGTTCATGCGAGCACTACTTGGCGACACTGGGAAGAAACAAACGCGTGAGCACGTTGGAGGGTAATAATAGGGACTTTTGCCAACCGTTACCGTGTTCCGCGTATCTCCCTACAGTAGCCTTTGAAGCATGCTTTGGTGCGCGCGCCCCGCGGTTACGGTATTCCCAGGCGCGCACTTAAAATCATGCTTCAAAGGCTTCTGGTAGCGCGGTACGCGCAACATGGTAACGATTTGCTAAAAGTCCCGAATCGTAAGAATAATACATTATTTTTGCAAAGGAGAGCCGTGGTGCCGCAGAAAGGCAAAAAGCTCGTACCATGGAGCCCTGCCGTAAGCAAACACATGAGCTGCGCAACTAGCAACTAGCCCACAAGGACCCCCTTCGTGGTGCCTACAGGGGACCTAGGTGGGAAGCCCACATCTGGTCGAATGACATGCATAAAAACAGCCTAAAAGGACGGGACAAAAGTGCACACAGGAAAGACGCTGTCTGTCCTCTGTGCTCCTACGTTTGTCCCGTCTTCTTCTGCTAGTTTTACTGCCGTCGTTCAGCGACCAACTAGCCCAGCTATCCACTCTTTGACACGTCTGGTTCCCCCGGAAACGTAATTTTGTAAGGAGGAATTTTATCATCTCCTGCGGTGTGGAGTATTGCAGTTCACCCCAAATTACATGCCTCACTTTTTCCATGTTTCTACTGGAAATATTATTACCCTATTGATACATGAATAAAACGCCTTGAGCAAGAACTTGGAAAATGTAATATTTTAAGTGTACAAGATGGAACACAAACTTTGCACGTTTTCATATAAATCCTGTTGGACAGGTACTAGGGATACATTGCCAGCTTGAGCCAGCTACAGACGTACGACACCCCGACGAGCGGCGTATTTGGAATTCACCGTCAAATTAAATATTCTGCATAAAATATTTCTTCCCATGTAGAACGGCCTTCTCCAACACACACGCTCAGTAGTAATACATTCTTGCAAGCTTAAAGTTACAGTTTTCGGTGATGTAATATTAAATTAATCCGGTTTGTTTATGTTAAATTTCCAAAACGCGCAGTAACTATTCACAATATCAGCGGAAACTGCCATTTTTGGAGTTTCACAGCTAGTTAAAGTTAGGCATGCCCACGCTTTGCCCCCTTGGAGCCCCCATCCTCGTAAACTTGGACCCCGCATTGCCGAGGTGGAACCCACAAAGGCATTAAACGGCAGCTCAAGTTGGGCATGCCCATACTTTAATTACTGACTGAAGACTTGAAAATATAAATGAAGGGCCGATTACTATAAAGCTACACATCTTAACTAAATGCACCCCAAATTATACCTGAAAGATGCTCTGCAATTTCGTTTTGGCGTTTTTATTATTGATAGGCACACGTGTATAAGCAATTTAAGAGAGCCTTAAACAAGTTTTAAAAGTTTAAAAAAGTACTCAATGGTGCATGGCGTAACTACGATGATTCCGCACGCAAACCGTCAGAAATTGACCAATTAAGTAGCTGCCATGTCGAGTAGAGCATGGAATACTAATTTGTTCTATTTAACAAAGAAATCATCAATTTGCAATGGGTGAGGCTTATTTACAAATCGAATTGACCGACATATTGTCAGAACAAACTTCAACAGCCAGGCTATGCCAGTGTATCTTGTATAAGAAAATTTTCACTTGGGTAAGTGCTATTTTGGGCCAGATTCGATCTGAGTACGAAGGTGCTTATAGATTAGAGTGAGTACTTTCGATCACTCCTTTCTGCATGATTCCTCACCTGCATCACGGTGCTGAGTGTAAACAATCTTGGTTAGGGAAACGAGAGTTGTGATTGCTGCTCAGTGTTTCAATAAAAGGTAGGCTGAAAGGGCTTGTCCTGAAACTTTCGTGGCATTTTGAACATTTTATTGCGTTTAGCACAGTTGTGTCGTTATGATATATATATATATATATATATATATATATATATATATATATATATATATATATATATCATAACGACACAACTGTGCTAAACGCAATAAAATGTTCATATATATATATATTAGCTGAAAAATTTAAATTCTTCGCGGGTTCTAATTTTCGCGAATCGAGTGTAGCTTCCGTAGCGTTCACATATTGCCCGAATTGTTCGCGGGACGTGTTTTTCGCGTTTGTAGGCGATTCGCGAAATTCGCGAAAATTTAGTCGTTTATAGTATATATATTGTGAAACGTATTTTGTAAACCATAGTTCACATTATGTATGACAATCATGTGCCCATTCCATCATTTTATGCACTGTAATTAATTCCTTACTTCAAGGGCACAACTACAATTTAACTTTTAATACTGCTACGCAAAGTTGTACCAATCACGGATATTTTAGGCGACCTATTACACTTTGCGAAAATCTTTTGATTCAAATAAAATATACGTGACTATGGTAAACAAATGGATGTTGAGTCGTATAAAGAGGACGTTTTGTATACAAATCTAGATTTTCTTTTACTGTTGTGTCCAAATTAAATAACGAAATTTCATATCTTTTATACCTGAGAATAAACGTGGATTGTACGAACGATAGAAAAAAACTACATATTTATTCGTTTCACGGGGGAACTAGCGCTTATTGCCAGAACAACGCGGAAAATATATTCTCATTCAACGGTTCAAACCGGTTAAACCGGTTTGAACTGTTATTTTGGCTCTTCGGAACTTAACCGGAACTGAACCGAAAGCCGTGAACCCGAACCCGAACAGATAAATATTTCGGTTTGACACTGCCCACGAGGGTATTGCATGGGCAGCCCATATTGGACATGCCCACGCTGCGCCCACGTGGGATCAACGTGGGTTTCAAAGGGGCTGCCGGAGGCCCCATTGCCCATGTGCGTCCCACATGAGCCTCACCTTTTGTGGGCTTCGGGTCAAAATGTCCATCGAGACGAAATGTCCATCGGGTCAAAATGTCCAACAGGTCATGTGAGACGCGTATCAAAATGTCCATCGAGACGAAATGTTCATTCGGGTCTAAATGTCCACCGAATCAAAATATCTATCGAGGCGAAATGTCCAATAGGGTCAAAACGTCTATCGAGCCCTTTTTCTTTATTTGCCAGTTTTGGAAACCCGACAGAATATATTCCTAAACAGGGTTCAACTCGGAACCCAGAAAACGAAAGTGACAAAGAACTCCAAAACCACAACATTTGCGAAAAATAAAGGGGTCTTTGAAACTTTATCTTAACATATACCACGTTCCATTCCACCCTTTTCTCGGTGTTCTACCAGCTGACCCAGTGACGAAGTGTTTTATAACGAATTCCCTTAAGTGACAAATAACCCTGCCACGAGTTGCCATTTACAAATTGTCTTTCAACGAACACCCCACCTCTTCCGCTCCGCCAAGTATGTAGGTGGTTTAGTTTAAGGTTCTTGTTGTTATTCTTAACTTTGTTGTGTCCGTGGAACTTGTGGTGTAGTGAAGTGTAACGTTGCTTGAGGCAACAATGTGCCATTTGTTTTGGAGCTCTATTTTAAAAGTTTCTGCTACAAACCTCATTATGCGCAGCTCGTTCACTTTCAGCCGAGGCTACCACATTAATGTTCCTAATTTCAAAATTAGTACAGCGGCGAGAAAATTGTTGCCCGTCATTTGGAGCTAGGAAAGTATTCTCGAGTTCGGTCTTTTTTTAATATTTGTTTTCGTATGTTCTTGACATTATCTCATGTAAATGACAAAACTTTTACAATAATTGAATAGCATTTTTCGTTCGAAAAAATCATAGATGCTGCCAAACACAGGCCGTTGGGAGTAGATACAACCCTGCTTTCTGAGAATTAGCATAAATGAAATTCGCCAGAATGTAAGTCCAGCAGTTCGATACGACGGCCAAGGTTTTGACAAAAAAGCGATATATCTGAACGTTGAACTAACGACCAACACAGACCGTACATGCTGTGAAATATAGTTTTTTCGCGAGTTAAATATTTGGCTAATTTCTCTAACAAATTTTCAGAATTAAGAGTGCAATACTGCGTATTCATTAGCGTGGGTTGAATGATTCGAGGAACCAGTTGTTCGTGATTGTTTTCAAATTGCAAAATTTGTGAAACTGAAGTCAACAAGCTTGCACTATTTTGTCATTGACATTTATTGAAAATCAGTAGCACCTTTTAAAACTTCTACCACTTTCTCTGAACAATCGGCATCTTGTTCCAACCACTGTGCATGCTATGGTGGAGGTTGATCGGGCTGTAATTTTTGTTTTATTTTTAGAATCGAAAAAGCTAGCTGTTCTCTCCTAAACATCCGGTACAGAAAAATATGGTTTGTCACAAAATAAAAAGAGTCACTCAGATTTGCGTGAGCGGTCAGATTATGGCCATTTGTGCAAAAACGCGTGTGTATATGTACTACATATGAATACAATCGGTATCAGCGCCAGTCCTAAATATTAGTAAACGGGTTAAGCTGTCTCTGGTCAAAATGTCCATCGGGACGAAATGTCCATCGAGTCAAAATGTGCATTAAGGTCGAAATGTTCATAGAGGACATAGGTCAAAAACGTCCATCGAGGCGAAATGACCAATATTGGACATTTTGACTCGATGGACTATTCATCTCGATCGACATTTTGATCTGGAATCCTTAGCGGGGGCCTCTCGGCAATACTGAAGGGCAATTCAAACTAATGCCTAAAAAAAGTAAAGAAGACCCACCGATTTTTACACATTTGAAATAAAACACGCGTCTTGGGGAAGGCATTTTTGATTTGCTTCCAAAAATATATAGTATAGCCCCGTTCTCGACTGAACAAACACACTCCTAAATTTTCTTTAAGAAATGTATTTATTTCTACAAACATGCAACATTTCGGCTAATTAATGTTTTTTATCCAGCTCTCTTGATTTCCAGACAGCATATGAAAGGGGCCTACGTGGGCCCTACGGGGGCCCCACGTGGGCAAAGTGGGTGGGGACAAATGCTGCAATACCCCCGTGGGTCGCACCTCTGTTATGAGACTGCAAAGTTAGCGTAGTTGCATGCAAAGTGAGGACACGTCCACTTGGGCTGCAGACGCAGTAGCACAGGGATCCCACTTCGGCTACGAGTGGGCATGCCCAACGCGGACTCCCCGTGCAGTACCACGATGGGTTCCACCTCCGCTATGCAGGGGAAGATAGAACAGAGGTGGGCTCCACAGGGGCATGCCCAGCTTGGGCTGCCCATGCAATGCCCCCGTGGGTCCCACTTCGGTTATACGAGGGCACAGTTAGCACAGAGGTGGGCTCCCCAGGGGCATGCCCAAGTTTGGCTGCCCACGCAATGCCCTCGTGGGCAGAGTTAACACAAAGGTGGGCTCCACGGGGGAATACCCAACTTGGGCTGCTCATGCAATGCCCCCGTGGGTCCCGCTTCGGTTATACGGGGGCACAGTTAGCACAGAGGTGGGCTCCACAGGGTCATGCCCAAGTTTGGCTGCCCACGCAATGCCCTCGTGGGCAGGGTTAACACAGAGGTGGGCTCCACGGGGGAATGCCCAACTTGGGCAGCCCATGCAATACCCCCGTGGGCCCCACTTCGGTTATACTGGGCACAGCTAGCAAAGAGGTGGGCTCCACAGGGTCATGCCCAAGTTTGGCTGCCCACGCAATGCCCTCGTGGGCAGGGTTAACACAGAGGTGGGCTCCACGGGGGAATGCCCAACTTGGGCAGCCCATGGAGTGCCCTCGTGGGTCCCACTTCGGTTATACAAGGGCACAGTTAGCACAGAGGGTGGGCTCCACAGGGGCATGCCCAAGTTTGGCTGCCCACGCAATGCCCTCGTGGGCAGAGTTAACACAGAGGTGGGCTCCACGGGGGAATACCCACCCTATTGAAAATTCCATCAATATACGTAATTTGGGACACTGACTTCCAGTCAGCAGCCCTGGTGGAACGTGCCCTGATGGTCCATCAGATGACGTGTGACTGCCAGTCAGCAGCCCTGGTGGAACGTGCCCTGATGGTCCATCAGATGACATCTGACTGACGCTGATGGAATGTCCCAAATTACGTATATTGTGGTCTTTGATGGAATGTACCTTCCAAATTTGCGTCTTTCAGGTAAAAGAGACCCGTACGAAAATGTCAGATACAGGCCGGAATGAAAAATGCCGGTTCCGCCTAGACCCAAAATTGGGGCACCAGTTCGTATCCACCCCGAAACCGCGCATTTGCAGCCCCAATTTTAGACCCAGGCGGTGCACCGCCGGAATTCCCGCTGCGCTCGCCACTGGACTCTACAAAAACTTTGGTGCTATGCCTTAGTTACAACCAAGAGATCGTCGCAATTTTAGACCCAGGCGAACTGGGTCTGAAATTTCTACGATCTCTTGGTTGTAACGGCTAAGGGCATAGCACGAAATTATTTTGTAGGGTCCAGTGGTGAGCGCAGCGGTAATTCCGGCGGCGCACACGGCCGTCCAGGCGTCGTCACCAAACACGGTTCACGGAACACACACACAGCACGCACCAGCACAGTATCCAGTGTTGAGTGCATCGGGAAGTTCCGGCGGGCAAGCGGTATCCGAGTTGTCCAAGTTTTGTCACCAAGAACACCAGCGCATCCAGATGGCGAGCCAAACTGCAATGGGTCGGCAGCTTCACACTATATCAAGATTCAAAGCCGAGGTCAGAGGGTATCCATCCAGGCCAACGATAGGCGCGTCAGTATCCGTGCGCCCGCAGCGCGAACGTCGCCGCCGGGCGAGGGCCGGCCGGCAGACCGGCGGTAGCGCAGAAGAACCTAAACTCTCGAAGCGCTGCCGCCCAC
Source organism: Ixodes ricinus (assembly GCA_037355805.1). Lineage (NCBI taxonomy): Eukaryota > Metazoa > Arthropoda > Arachnida > Ixodida > Ixodidae > Ixodes > Ixodes ricinus. The sequence continues at coordinate 51,110 of JAZHYW010012704.1, read as the reverse complement.
TGCAACAGACAATGCAAGGCGCGTGTCGTCACCAAACGCGGTGCACGGAACACACACACAGCATGCACAAGCACAGCATTCAGTGTTGAGTGCATCGGGAAGTTCCGGTGGGCAAGCGGTATCCGAGTTGTCCAAGCATTGTCACAAAGCACACCAGCGCCAGGCGCATCCAGATCCGAGCCGAAATGCCATGGGTCGGCAGCTTCACACTAAATAAAGATTCAAAGCCTAGATCAGTAGGTATCCATCCAGGGCAACGATGGACGCGTCAGTATGCGTGCGCCCGCAGCGCGAACGTCGCCGCCGGGCGAGCGCCGACCGACAGTCCGACGAGAACGAAGAAAACACTAGACTCTCATAGCGCTGCCAGCGCTGCCGCCGACTGCAACAGACAAAGACAGGCGCGCGCGGAGAACGCCCACTTGCAGCGCCTGCGTAGCGGATGCGCCTGTCCCTAACGGCACCATGACAGAACAGCACACGACAAAACAGCACGTGACAAAACAGCACGGTCAGAACAGCACGCGTCAAAACAGCACAGCGTCAAAACAGCACGACGACAAAACAGCACGCGTCAAAATAGCACGCGACAAAACAGCACAGCGTCAAAACGGCACAGCGACAGAAGAGCCCGTGCCAAAACAGCACGGCGTCAAAACAGCACAGCGTCAAAACAGCACAGCTCAGAACAGCACAGCGTCAAAATAGGACATTGAGAATATAGATAGGTTTTCGCGTTTTCGGTTTTTATTATTTTGAAATTCAGCGTATACATTTTTCGGTTTTTATACGAAGCATTAGTATTCGGTTTTTTGCTGAGAATATTTGTAGTCTCATAAACTTTTCGGTTCTTTTCGGTTTATTGACGAAAACCAGTATACTGACGAAAATGCAATATTTAAAGGCGTTTGTTTAAAATGATTAGTGAGTAAACCAGGTACTGGATTTCGTATTTGTTGCTGTCTGTGACAGCCGACGCGACCTGTTCTGCAAGACGCACTGGGGCCCTATCGTGATCTGACATCATCGTCGTGGGCTCGTATTTGTACACAGGACGAACATGACCTGTCTACCACTTCGGTCAAAAAGGCAAATATCAAAATCCAAAAATTTGCAAGCATTGTACTCAGTTCGTCTTTCCCCCATTTTCACGGCTGCGAGAGGTGGTTAATTCACGCAGACTAACAAACGACAATAAAGCAATCGTATTTATGCCCTCCTCTAGTAGACGGAAGCTACGGGTGTTAAAAGATGTGCGGCATCTACGGATGCCCTTTAATTTCATTGTTCAGTTCACGATTAGACTCTCTTCTTTGAACAATGAATTCGGCACACAAATCCCTATCAGGTGAAAAACCCAGATTTCGTCTTGAAGACCATTGCGTCGGTTCAACTTTTTGTTGAAAGTTGAACCGATATCGGAGACAAGCTGAAAACTGCGAAAGGAAGTGGTCATACGGTCAGTAATGAGGCACATTCCCCCACCCACCCCTCCAAACGCCCTCGAAAATACTGACCTTTTTCAGTTAAAACCGAATTTTTTTAAAAAGATTTCGTCGTACTTTTACCGGTTTTATCGGTGTAAGCCGAAAACGCTGAACCCTAAATAGAGCGTAGGGAGTTAAAAAATGCATGTCTCAAAGTAGGCACTGTAAAGGAATGGAGGGTCAAGGCCAATTCCTCGAAGGTCAACTCGTCGACGGCCAATTTGAAGAATCCGTTCTCATGGGAGCACGTTGGGAGTGGGGAGTATACTTGATGCGCACATGAAGGCTCCCTGGGCAGTACCGAAGCCCCCGCTGGTGCGTATTCTGGCTATTTCTCGAGCACTTCTGCTAATATTGACGCGCAAGTTTGCTGGTGATGTCGTCTACACTAAATGAATCAATCGCACGGCAATGTGCTGTTGTTAGTAGTTTAAAAAAAGTGTGTGCGGCAACGTTGTGCTTAGCCCATGCGGTACGGCAACAGCATTGAGGCTATGGCATGTTTCTGCTTCACCGGTTTCCACTCGATCGAGGCCTTCGTCGGCAATAATCTGTGAATTTAACTCAAAACAATTTCTCGCCTGCAAGCTGCAGCCGCGTGTTTCCGGGACATTTTATTCACGGCGAATGAACCCCGCAGAATCGTTGCCCACGGTACACCTTGAATTCGCTCGACATTAAAGTTGCCTTATCTTCCCGGTTCTATCAATGCATCTGTAATCGGCGCATCTCCCGCTTTTTTGGGAGACGTTTTACGCTAGGTGGTAATTACGAAACGACGAGTACTACGGAACCTCACTGGACCGCCGTAAACCAGATGGTTCATAACTTGAACTTATAAATTTCTATTTCCCAATAACTTTTCCTCTTTCGCTAATTCTAAAAAAAAAAAAAAAAGATTAGTCAAAGTGGTTAACATCGACGCGAAGATATCACCTCTAACTACCCAATCTCTTCAGACATCAGCGTAGTTAAGTAGTAGTAACTACTGCTAACTTCGTTTGTTTTTAACAATCACACAGCAGCACCAGTCGGGACACTGACATAGCAATGAAATAGGCAATAAATTTCTTTATAACCTAGCGACAATAAATGAAAGGGTTAGGGAGGTTCGAAAATATTCGCACAGAGAGAGGTGAAGAGCGCGCTCGAAGCTGCTACATGCGTGCTGTTTTGTCACTGTGCTGTTTTGACGCCGTGCTGTGTTGACGCCGTGCTGTGTTGGCACGTGCTCTCCTGTCGCTGTGCCGTTTTGACGCTGTGCTGTTTTGTCGCGTGCTATTTTGACGCCTGCTGTTTTGTCGCCGTGCTGTTTTGACGCTGTGCTGTTTTGACGCGTGCTGTTTTGACCGTGCTGTTTCGTCGCGTGCTGTTTTGTCGTGTGCTGTTCTGTCGCGTTCCCGTCCCTAACACGTGACCTGCGAGAAACCGCGGAAGTTCCCCGCCGACCCCCCCCCCCCAGACCCTCCCTCCCCTCCTCCAGTCACGCATGTGCGCGCCCGCAGGCTGGGAGCAGACTCTACTGGAACAAGGGGAACGGATCGGAATCACCCATCACCGTGCGATTCCAGTGCGTTGCGTTTCACTGGATCCGACTGGTTACACACAGAATCGCGCGGATCGGAACTGTCCACAAGTTTAAAACCGCGCGGATCCGTACTGGAATTGCTCCGATCTGACATTTTCGTACAGGGACATTCGTTTACAAACGGGCCCACATGCACCCAAAGCATGGTTTAGAGAAACGCCCTCGATGTCTGAACCTTTCGGGACAGGGGTTTCCCCAGGAATTGAAATCAGGGGGGTGCCTTCGGAAAAACGAGGGGGTCTACACCCCCTAGGGAGGTCTAGGAAATCCCTGTTTCGGCACGACCGTACACACTTTAATTCACAAAACGTACGCGACTCCGTTGAAGCTAGAGAGCAAGCATGCATGCTACGACAGACAGCCCTGGCTTCCAAGGACGCAAGCGAACAGCAGACATATCTGAACTACGCTCGCCGATGCTTTTCGTCTGCGCTCTTCGTGAAACAATAATAATGAGCTGCGACACAGCGGTAAGGCCAATAGCCCACACCAGATAGAAAGGTATGAACTTTCTAGCCTAAACCTCTCGGACCGAGCCAAGAGCATTTCAGTATTGCAGCGCGAGGTTCCGACAATGAGTGCATCGCTCTAAAAAAAGCCTCGGCTGCATATGCAGTTAAGCCTTCGGCATTTTATGCAAAGCACTCGTACATCAATCGCCGTACTTCAGTTCTACTCACCTGCCATGTAGAGTACTTTCGAGTCGTAGAACCCTCCTTTTGTTCGCGCGTCTCCGGCCCAGAGACCTGGTACACCTTGTCGTCTTTAACTACACCGCTAAAGTTCCTTACATAGTCGGAACTCACGACAGACTGGGTCTTGTCGACAAGAAATTCTACTAAAACATAAGACATTGTAGAGCCCGGGCTGGATCGACAGGGTGGCACAAGTGCGCCAACAAAACAAGTTGAGAGCAATCATTCATGGAATCTCGGCGAAGCTTCTGTGGGCAAAGCGAAAGTAGAAATTGGCGCGCTTGGCGTGCTCGCCGTGTTAGGCGTTTCGACGGGCTTCTGATCAGGGTTGTCGGGTGCCCTGCTTGTCATATCTCTAACATAAGCGGTTTTGTGGGCTCAAGTTCCGAAATCGTTTTCTCGTGCATAGATTATTTTTCGTATTCATAGATTTGACGAAATAGTGGTATCCGAACGAACTTTACGTCCTTTGACCGTACGTCTGTCTGCACGTCAAAGCTTTTGACGTACAGTCAGAGACAATCGATGTACAATCAGAATCGCCACCAAGAAATCTTGACGGCATTTCGCGACGGCCGACCGCCACCAGGAAACCATCAGAAAGCCGACAAGCGGAGTCTGACTGGAGTTTGACTGTCAGTCAGAGTAACTTGTTGGCCAATCAGACGTGTTTGACGTACAATCAGGCACAGTCAGGTGTTTACTAGAAAACATCGACTGCCAGACAGGGTTACATTGATGGATTTTCGTTCGGGCAACTTGGGCAGCCCATACAATGCCCCCGTGGGTCCTACTTCGGTTATACGGGGGCAGAGTTAGCACAGAGGTGAGCTCCAAAGGGGCATGCCCAAGTTTGGCTGCCCACGCAATGCCCCCGTGGGCAGGGTTAACACAGAGGTGGGCTTTACGGGGGAATACCCAACTTGGGCTGCTCATGCAATGCCCCGTGGGTCCCACTTCCGTGACATGGGGGCACAGTTAGCACAGAGGTGGGCTCCTAAAGGGCATGCCCAAGTTTGACTGCCCACGCAATGCCCTCGTGGGCAGAGTTAACACAGAGGTGGGCTCCACGGGAGAATACCCAACTTGGGCAGCCCATGCATTGCCCCTGTGGGTCCCACTTCGGTTATACGGGGGCACAGATAGCGCAGAGGTGGGCTCCACAGGGGCATGCCCAAGTTTGGCTGCCCACGCAATGCCCTCGTCGGCAGAGTTAAAACAAAGGTGGGCTCCACGGGGGAATACCCAACTTGGGCAGTCCTTGCAATGCCCCCGTGGGTCCCACTTCCGTTACATGGGGGCACAGTTAGCACAGAGGTGGGCTCCACAGGGGCATGCCCAAGTTTGGCTGCCCACGCAATGCCCTCGTGGGCAGAGTTAACACACAGGTGGGCTCCACGGGGGAATACCCAACTTGGGCTGCTCATGCAATGCCCCCGTGAGTCCCACTTGGGTTATACGGGGGCACAGTTAGCACAGAGGTGGGCTCCACAGGGGCATGCCCAAATTTGGCTGCCCACACAATGCCCTCATGGGCAGAGTTAACACAGAGGTGGGCTCCACGGGGAATACCCAACTTGGGCTGCTCATGCAATGCCCCGTAGTTCCCACTTCGGTTATACGGGGCACAGTTAGCACAGAGGTGGGCTCCACAGGGGCATACCCAAGTTTGGCTGCCCACGCAATGCCCTCGTGAACAGAGTTAAAGGCCGACGTACAAGCTCGGTTTTCTGCAGGGAAGATAATCCTCTTAGCGGACCCCCTCCTAAGCTTCCAGGGAGTCAAGTTGGGGCAAGGTAAAAAGTAGAGAGGATATAAGAAAGGAGCAGGCGGACAAAAGTGGAAAGCGCGAAGTGTACGTCGGCCTTTAACACAGAGGTGGGCTCCACGGGGAATACTCAACTTGGGCTGCTCATGCAATGCCCCCGTAGTTCTCACTTCGGTTATACGGGGCACAGTTAGCACAGAGGTGGGCTCCACAGGGGCATACCCAAGTTTGGCTGCCCACGCAATGCCCTCGTAGCCAGAGTTAACACAAAGGTGGGCTCCACGGGGAATACCGAACTTGGGCTGCTCATGCAGTGCCCCCGTGGGTCCCACTTCGGTTATAAGGGGGCACAGTTAGCACAGAGGTGGGCTCCACAGGGGCATGCCCAAGTTTGGCTGCCCACGCAATGCCCTCGTCGGCAGAGTTAGCACAGAGGTGGGCTACACGGGGGAATACCCAACTTGGGCTGCGCATGCAATGCTCCCGTGAGTCCCACTTCGGTTATACGGGGGCACAGTTAGCACAGAGGTGCGCTCCTAAAGGGCATGCCCAAGTTTGGCTGCCCACGCAATGCCCTCGTGGGCAGAGTTAACACAGAGGTGGGCTCCACGGGAGAACAATACCCAACTTGGGCAGCCCATGCAATGCCCCGTGGGTCCCACTTCGGTTATACGGGGGCACAGATAGCACAGAGGTGGGCTCAACAGGGGCATGCCCAAGTTTGGCCGCCCACGCAATGCCCTCGTCGGCAGAGTTAAAACAAAGGTGGGCTCCACGGGGGAATACCCAACTTGGGCAGTCCTTGCAATGCCCCCGTGGGTCCCACTTCCGTTACATGGGGGCACAGTTAGCACAGAGGTGGGCTCCACAGGGGCATGCCCAAGTTTGGCTGCCCACGCAATGCCCTCGTCGACAGAGTTAACACAGAGGTTGGCTCCATGGGCGAAACCCAACTTGGGCTGCTCATGCATTGCCCCCGTGGGTCCCACTTCGGTTATACGGGGGCACAGTTAGCACAGAGGTGGGCTCCACAGGGGCATGCCCAAGTTTGGCTGCCCACGCAATGCCCTCGTCGGCAGAGTTAACACAGAGGTGTGCTCCACGGGGGAATGCCACACTTGGGCAGCCCATGCAATGCCCCCGTGGGTCCCACTTCGGTTATACGGGGGCACAGTTAGCACAGAGGTGGGCTCCACAGGGGCATGCCCAAGTTTGGCTGCCCACGCAATGCCCTCGTCGGCAGAGTTAACACAGAGGTGGGCTCCACGGGGAATACCCAACTTGGGCTGCTCATGCAATGCCCCCGTGAGTCCCTCTTCGGTTATACGGGGGCACAGTTAGAACAGAGGTGGGCTCCACAGGGGCATGCCCAAGTTCGGCTGCCCACGCAGTGCCCTCGTCGGCAGAGTTAACACAGAGGTGGGCTCTACGGGGGAATGCCCAACTTGGGCAGCCCTTGCAATGCCCCCGTGGGTCCCCCTTCGGTTATACGGGGGCACAGTTAGCACAGAGGTGGGCACCACAGGGGCATGCCCACGTTTGGCTGCCCACGCAATGCCCCCGTGAACAGAGTTAAAGGCCGACGTACAAGCTCGGTTTTCTGCAGGGAAGATAATCCTCTTAGCGGACCCCCTCCTAAGCTTCCAGGGAGTCAAGTTGGGGCAAGGTAAAAAGTAGAGAGGATATAAGAAAGGAGCAGGCGGACAAAAGTGGAAAGCGCGAAGTGTACGTCGGCCTTTAACACAGAGGTGGGCTCCACGGGGAATACTCAACTTGGGCTGCTTATGCAATGCCCCCGTGAGTCCCACTTCGGTTATACGGGGTACAGTTAGCACAGAGGTGGGCTCCACAGGGGCATGCCCAAGTTTGGCTGCCCACGCAATGCCCTCGTCGGCAGAGTTAACACAGAGGTGGGCTCCACGGGGAAATACTCAACTTGGGCTGCTCATGCAATGCCCCCGTGAGTCCCACTTTGGTTATACGGGGTACAGTTAGCACAGAGGTGGGTTCCACAGGGGCATGCCCAAGTTTGGCTGCCCACGCAATGCCCTCGTCGGCAGAGTTAACACAGAGGTGGGCTCCACGGGGAATACCCAACTTGGGCTGCTCATGCAATGCCCCCGTGAGTCCCACTTCAGTTATATGGGGTACAGTTAGCACAGAGGTGGGCTCCACAGGGGCATGCCCAAGTTTGGCTGCCCACGCAATGCCCTCGTCGGCAGAGTTAACACAGAGGTGGGCTCCACGGGGGAATACCCAACTTGGGCTGCTCATGCAATGCCCCCGTGAGTCCCACTTCGGTTATACGTGGTACAGTTAGCACAGATGTGGGCTCCACAGGGGCATGCCCAAGTTTCGCTGCCCACGCAATGCCCTCGTCGGCAGAGTTAACACAGAGGTGGGCTCCAGGGGGAATGCCCAACTTGGGCTGCTCATGCAATGCTCCCGTGGGTCCCACTTCGGTAATACGGGGGCACAGTTAGCACAGAGGTGGGCTCCACAGGGGCATGCCCAAGTTTGGCTGCCCACGCAATGCCCTCGTGGGCAGAGTTAACACAGAGGTGGGCTGCAGGGGGAATACCCAACTTGGGCTGCCCATGCAATGTCCCCGTGGGTCCCTCTTCGGTTATATGGGGGCACAGTTAGCACAGAATTGGGCTCCACAGGGGCATGCCGAAGTTGGGCTGCCCACGCAATGCCCTCGTGGGTAGAGTTAACACAGAGGTGGGCTCCACGGGGGAATCCCCAACTTGGGCAGCCCATGCGATGCCTCCGTGGGGGCTCTACCACAGTTAACCCCAGGTCACTCCATCCCAGGACAATGGGCATTTTCCCAGTAAGCTTCTGTGCATGCCCACGCGCTTTCCCCTGGCCTGGCTTCCCGCTCTCTCCATTTTCGCAGGGCACCAGCCCGCACGACCGACATGGTCAGTGCCTATCTTACCAACCACGTATTTCGTCCTTTCTTTTTTTTACGATTTCTTTTTTTTGGATATCGGTAGCATGGGGCATAAAATCCAATGAAAAGCGGTTCAATGGCACGATGTCAATATGTTGTGACGAGAGGATTCCTGTTGGGATGCCCTTCATTTGTAGTTCGCGGACAAACCGCCACACCGCGCTAGTTACTCGAAAAAGGTCCATTCATCCAGGACACTTTATATCATTGACATTTTATTCCGAGATGTTTTGATGCTTTGTGTTGTGGGAGCCACTGGTTTTCCTACTCTAGAGGGCGTAAGCCGCGGACGTTCCGGCGGGAGTCGTCTGACTTCGAGCCTGTCGTTCCGTGTCGTATCGGCCAGACTACACCACCAAATAACGCCACCCTGCTGGGCTACTCTCTCGCACTCCTCTGCGCGTCTCCCGTTTTCGGGGGACAAGCTAGATCACGAGGGAGAGTCGGGCGCCCTCCTCCGAGTGAACGGCCGTCTGGCTAGGAGTCCTGGAGTGGACTCCGGGCGGCGGCAGCGACGGGTCGAGTCGTGGCGTGACCTCGACCGACCGGCGATGAATCAATGCTAGCGTTTCCCCTGGCTCTGACAGTCGGCGTTCCCACCTTCGAGTGAACGTGCGTCTACGGAGAGTTCTAACTGACCTTCTGCGACGAAGGGTAGCAACTTGAGCTCGGACCACCGGCGATGACTCCAATCGAGATCCCTTTTGGCTCTCAGGTCGGCGGGTGCTGCGGGCACCCTGTGTCCACGGTTCGCTTGACCGCAGTGTCTTGTTGGGGACCCCTGTTTCCCAATAAACGCTGTTTGATACCGGGACCATCGTTATATGTACGGCGTTGGCGAACCCGGCGCGGTGACCGCCCTCGCTGGTAGCCGTCGGCAGCGCGGTAAGACGGGCATTGGGTTCCCCTTTGAGCACCGCTCCCCTGACGTAAAGGTACGTAATCGTCAGAATCTCAAGACCTTTTATTCCAGAGCACTTTTATACCACGACAATTCATGCCAGCAAAGTTTATGCGAGAAGAGAAGGAGAGCGTTATCTGGAAGAGCCGCCATTAGGAAAAAAATGTCTGCCCTTTACCCGAATAACATCGAGTAAGTTATATTGCCGCGTGCATAAACGAGAAGGAACGGCTCACCTTACATAAATAAATCGTCTCACCCTACGATGAACTAAAGGCCACAGCTACAGGCTGCCAGGTTCAATCACGAGCCAGTTACGAACCACGTGTTATTGAAGGGTGCGTATCTCCAAGACTTGCGCACTGATACGCAATTCGGGGCAATACACCACCTGGTTTCTAACTGGCTTGTGATTAGACCTGGCAGCCTGCAGTTGTGGCCTTTAGTTCATCGTAGGGTGAGACGAGGTATAGGAGATTCGTGTCTCCTATAACGCAGAAAACCGTCATGAACGCAGAAAACCGTCAAGTTGTGCGGATTACCTGCGGACTACGTTCAGTGCGTCTTCAAGTTCAAACGGCCGCCTGATCTTTCGAACTGTCGTCTGCTCTTTCAAACGTTTCTGCTTGTCGTCTGCTCTCTCGTAGACCAAATATTGGCCCGGTACTTGCGATAAGAAGAATGTGCAGGCCTCAAAAGATTTAAATTTGAAGGTTGGTAAGCAGGCTTGATGTAAACAGTAGATACAAGGAGATGTTGAACATTGTTACCAGTGACCATCACCGACTTGTTATGCCTATTTCAGTTGGTCCGATTCTGCTTGTGATTTTCAGTATCGACGTCGACCATCTCAGCTACGGTTCACGCTTTTGCAGCCCGAGCGGCGTCGCGACTGAAAATTCCGAGCGAAATGTCATCATACCAATCAAGTTTTAGCGTACATTCTGCGGCGTTCACGCGGAATGAATCGCCACATGTCACATTATTCACGCGAAGTTTTGCGGTGTAACGAGCCTCGGTAATTTCGCTGACGCCACTCAAGATAGTCAGGCATCGCCAGGAAGACGTAGAACCAACAATTCGAACACAAAAAAGGGCAATGACGCCGACAACATCGAATTTCAATGGTGTGTTTATGGGCGACGGCGAGCTTCTTGCCCACACCCCCACCGCGCATGCGCGGCGCCGGTGGCGTCCGCTAGGGGCGCTCCGGGCGCTCCGGTTTGTTTGTAAACATGAGTTGGTGTATAGGGGCTGAAACTGGCCCTGCGGAGGGGACGGCTTCCAGCACAAAACAATGCCCAGGACAACCGAAAAAGGCGGAAAGAAAGAAAAGGAAGTGGAGGGAGAGGAAAAGATAAAAGGGGGGATAGGGGGGAAAGGGGGGGGGAGGGGAAGGAAAAAGGGGAAAAGGAAGGAAAAAAGGGAAGGGGAAAAATAAAAAAGGGAAAGGGAAAAAAATTTTTATGGGGGCATTATGGTGAAACCTTTTGTGGCATTGATCAATTGAATTCGAAACCCTCCAAAGAGAAACGGGGAAGGGAAAGAAAAATATACTCTGATTTCTTAATTTTGCCTTGAACCTCCTCTGTCCACTATTCAAAGCACAGCAACATGTCTCATGCACTGGAGAGTACTAATTGGAAAAGAGGGGACAGGGAATGGGGGAAAAGAGGGGCGGGGGGGGGGGCACCAGACAATCTCCCTTACCACACTCTTTATAACAATCAAACAGTCCCAAACCTTCTCGAAAAAAAAACTATCACCTAACAATAACTGCCAAGGAGGTTTAAGACATTGGCACGAAAGGGGACTGCGGATATGGGGGGACTAATCATGATATTAGCTCATTGCAGAAATACCAAAGGAAACAGCACCAAACATCCCAGCACAAGTAAGAACCCAAGAACGGAGAATGAAAAACCATGCATCCTGAAGTAAAACTGTACGTCAAGAAGTAAACCAAGAGGTAGGCAACACAAAAATGAAAATAAATCCCGCTGACTGAGCCTGTTCCTTTAACTGTGGTTTCGCAAATCTTTTTTATTTTTTTTATTTTTTTTTTAATCAGATTTTATTTTTATTTTTTTATTCAGATTTTATTTTATATTATAATCGGCTTTTAGTCTGCAATGCTAACGCGGGAGCAGACCAGAGACACAACATTTTTCTTATTTCCTTAAAGGCCCGTTCACACTCTTGCGACCGAGTGCGACCGAGTACGACCGAGAGAGACCAAACCGGTTTTTAAGCCTCTTGCGATCTCTTAGGACCAGCTCCGCTGTATAGCGCATCCGGTCCTAAAAACCGGTCTGGTCTCTCCGGTTCTACTTGGTCGCAAGAGTGTGAACGGGCCTTTAGTCTCAACTCAACATATGTCCCATTCGACTCGCTCCCAGCAGTACGAGTGTAATTGCGCTAACTCCGTCACTCGCCGCGGAGCTGGCGATGTCGGCCAAGTCATAACAGAGGGGCGAACCGTCAGCGTCGCTGTTATAAGATCTGCACTGGTACGGGCCAGCCCGCGGGCCGCGGGCCGGTCCGGCCCGCGGGCCGGACTCGGGCTTCACGGCTACATTCATGAAGGGCCCGGGCCAGGTACGGGCCTTGCATTCAAGTCTACAAAGCGGGCCAAAGCCGGCCATTACACTGTTGCTTGTTTTTTTTTTTTTTTTTTTTGCAACATTTTTTTTGGAAGCGTGTTCGGGGGTTGGGTGAGTAACCAGTGGAGGATAAACAGATGCTGAAGCACGTGTGTGTGCGTGTATGTTTTTGTACGGTTCGGTGTGTACAGCGAATGCTCTTCCAGAGGACTAGCGGCGCGGCGTTCCTTTTCATCCCCAGTGGCACCGCCATCATACCATCGCTTCAACCTATCAACACGCACACTATGCGCCTACACAATGCGCATCCTCATCGGCGTAAACCATCTGTACGTACGAGTGCGAGTCTCCCCTGAGGGGTGCTTTTCCTCAACAATTTCTCGCAGACAACCGCAAAGGACGATTATATTGTTTTATAATTTTTCTTTTCGGTTGTACGCAGCGAGTCTGCAATTTAAAACTTTGTCCGTCTTTTGTCCAAACCCGTTGCGACGTTTTCCTTCGTTTTCAACTGGTGCATATGGTTTTGTTTACTGCTGCTTGTCATTTTTGTTTTTCACTCCTTTCCGCGCTGGTTTGGTCTCGAAAAGAACGATCTGGGTGATTTGTCTTAACAAGCTGCCTGGGCCTGCAGATGAATCCGACAAATATTAACAGAATAAAAAATAAAAAAGATGCTTACAGCATTAAAGGTTTGGAGTCTATATAAACCATGCAGGTTGTATGTTGGAATAACGAAGAAACCAGTTTGGAACAAAATTAGAATTTATAAATAAATCAGAATTTTTTTAGATCCCATTGTCTACTTGCATAACAAGTGACATCACAAAGTGCCAGCTATATAACGGGATGTGATTGTTTGTGCTACATGTACCAAAATCTAGACGGTTACTAGAAAACTACATACTTGTTGAATCAGTACCTACAAATTTCATGAAGTTTACAAAAAAATGGCCAAATCATGGCGAGGCGGTCGTATCTTGCCGCCATATTTTTGCCCTAAATGTGCTCATAGCACAAGCAAGCAACAATATGACTGCATAATTTACGTAATAAATAATAACAAAATATGCCAAGAAGGATGACACGAGGTCTGCACTTTCTAACACCAAACCTTGTGCTCAGGCTCAAAAAGCTACGTCAAACAACGTGCGGAAAACAAAAAGTACAGCATGATTATTTTTATTTAGGGCAATTCGAATTTTTTTTTATGTATAAAGCTAATTTTTTTGTTTTGTTTTATGCGCGCTACAGATTGCAGTCAAATCTATCAAAAGGCGTGCTTGTAGCGCTACCCGCCAGATGTGCAGATTAATATATCAAAGTAAATAAGCATCACAACTTGTCTATCTACTTTCCCAGAGCAGCTGTTGACCGTTCTACCAGAAGACACAAAAATCTGTAATTAGAAGCTGCAGAAACTCGACGAAACAAGACTTTTTCTTTGGCTCTTATCCCGCGCGCCATGCTGAAACCACTGAAACAGCGAATTCGATGCCTGCGTTGAAAGCGCCTCCCCGCGGTAAGACGCCGCCTCTCTTTCCGCTTACGCCCTCTCCGCATGAATGGCGCGGCCGGAGAAGCGTTCGCGCCGTTCGTGCGCTTCGGTATGTCGGAGGCCATGGTTTGGGATACACAAATATCGCCGTGTATCGCCAGGTGGTGCGTCATGCGGAGCGCCGCGCGGCGCCCAGTTTCACCGCTCATCCGACGGCGCCGACGCGAAATAGCCACAAGCCTCCGCCACAGAGATCAGTGGCCGCCGCCTATGTATACACGGCGTCGCACCACCGACACCGCATGCGCGATGGGGGTGTGGGCAAGAAGCTCGCCGTCGCCCATAAACAAACCATTGAAATGCGATGTTGTCGGCGTCGCTGCAAGTCCCCCTGCCCTTTTTCGCGTTCAAATTGTTGATTCTATGTCTTCCTGGCGATGTCTGACTAGCTTGAGCGGCGTCAGCGAAATTACCGAGGCTCGTTACACCGCAAAACTTCGCGTGAATAATGTGACATGTGGCGATTCATTCCGCGTGGACGCCGCAGTATGTACGCTAAAGCCTGATTCGCATGATGAGATTTCGCTCGCAAATGTTCAGTCGCGACGCCGCTCTGGCTGCAAAAGCGTGAACCGTAGCTGAGATGGTCGACGTCGATACTGAAAATCGCAAGCAGAATCGGACCAAGTGAATTAGGCATAACAAGTCGGTGATGGTCACTGGTAACAATGATCAACATCTCCTTGTATCTACTGCTTACATCGAGCCTGCTTACCAACCTTCAAACTTTAGTCTTTTGAGGCCCGCACTTACTTCTTATCGCAAGTACCGGGCCAACATTTGGTCTACGGGCCGGCGTCGTCTAAGAGAGCAGACGACAAGCAGAAACGTTTGAAAGAGCAGACGACAGTTCGAACGATCAGGCGGCCGTTTGAACTTGAAGACGCACTGAACGTAGTCCGCAGGTGGTCCGCACAACTTGACGGTTTTCTGGCGTTCATGTTGGAACAAAACAAATAAATCTGAGGACCACAAGTATCCGTGAATTCAACCGAAAGTGCTTCCCGCCCCAGCAATCGTTGTCCGACGGCGTCTGCTTTTCCCTTTTCATGGCACATATCCAGATTCTCGGACGAACCAAGCACGTGAAAACTGACCTTCAAACCTTTCTCGACTCTTTTGGTACGGCCCCAGTCGCGGCGTTTTGACGAGAAGGCAGGTTTTTGTCTGGTTCCTTTCAAAACAACGCAGGAATACACGTCTGGCATGGGGATTTCTGCCCACAGCCCCAGACCGGAAGTGCGCCCGACGCGCCACCACCGCGCCGTGACGTCACAGAGTTGAGTTCGTGTCATAGAGTTATTACAATAAACGCTAGAGGCTCAGCCGGCGCTAGTGAGCTGTTGCATTTTGAAGCAGACAGCAAGCAGTCAGAAACTGACTTCCGGTAATGCATTTCTATGGGAAAAAGCGAGTGCATTTTCTCTTTGCGCTCGATTATAAGAGCAAATATCGCGAATAATTTGTACGTACTAGGCACATTGAAACATTTCTCAGTCACGCAAACGAAATAATTGGTCAGTTACGGCGTTTTTCTTTCAAATTCATCGCATTAAAAACGGTGCTAAAACGGCTTCGTACGTGTATTTTTGTGCACTGTCGGACACTGTTAGCGCGAACACGGCGTCGACGCTTTTCAGCATGGGGGATATACGTGCCAAACGAACGAAGGACATCTGGAAAACCAAAAGAGACGGCAAGAACTACGCACTAACACTGGATAAGTAACTTCTTGTGCACGCAGACGATCAAAATAAATTGAAAGCCACGTAATATAGTCAGATTTGCAATAATTAAGTACTGCTTCATTTTTTCTGCTCATGAATATGTGCGAAGATGCTTGTTCTGGGTTCAAATCATCACCCACACGCTCCAAATCTTTGCAAAGAGGAGAGCCAGAGAGCAGGGGCCCGATAAAAACTGCCCGACATAGGAAGTAATAAAAAGACACACTTTCGTAGCTGAGTAACGGTTCGTAGCTCACGTGCTTTATTTCTTTTTGCGTTCGAATGTTTCTTTAACCCATCGTAAAGATGCACGACGGAGTCATTTTCATCCAATGACAGGACGGGCATATTAGCAATATATAAGCACCACCGAAATGCTAGCAAACCTTGAACACACTCTACATTCCTTTCGATCGTTAGTTTGCTTAGAATCATCGCTCGTTTACACATACCTTCCTTGAAACAGAGGTTTGGGCCTGAAATAGAGCGAAGTTTAACATCGTTCAGTGGTAAAGAAAAATGCTGCAACTAAAGCAATTACACTTTCACAATACCAATAAAGGTACATGCTATCCGGTACAACCGAAATGACAAAAGTTATTCATGTTATTTTCCGGCGAAGAGACAAAATTCACGCGCGTTTTCCCATAGGAATACACAGGGAGGCTGGAAATGTAGACTGCATGCTGTCTGCTTCAATTTGCAACCGGAAGTCCCGTAGACACTAGCGCCAGCTGAGCCTCTAGCGTTTATTGTAATAACTCTATGGTTCGTGTATACGAGTTGGAATATCACGTTCCACACAACATTTCTTTGCAACGCAGTCTCTCCTGTGTATTTCTGAGTGATGAAATAAAAAATGTCGCTGTTGTCAAATTATGAATAAAGAAGCAAAACACTGGGCTTATCCATACCAAATATATTTAACATAGTCCTGAACTGGAGGGTCTGGCATTTACTGCAAAAGAAAGTTATTTGTTTAGAACCCTCATTCAAAAACTTAATGTTTGAAAACAGAATGTGAAATCCTCACCTTTTAATGAAAACAGCACCTGCAAGCTGCAGCCATATAGAAACTGCAAGATAAAACTTTGGGATTAGTTCGCAACAAGTAGCAATTCATCACTAAGCCGGATAGATTCAAAATTATGTCCGCGTTCATCGCGGAAAAATAGGCATCAATGCAACTGCCCCGAGTCATTCTGAGCTCGGTCAATTAAATATACGTATCCGCTCGTCCGGCTTCAGTATTCCTGCTTCGCACCAAACTAGAGTATCTGGAATGCTCACCTTTGAAAAAAACGAACTGGTGCTTGCTGGCTTGTAGGCCGTGGAAACTGGAAGAGAGATTTGTGATTACCGTAAAATATAGCGCATCCGCCCATTCCACATTAAGCGCCCATTGCCAAATTTGTAAGATCTGAGAAAATACTCACAGTACATTTATATGCAAGATTGATGACCGGACAAGCGCCCATCCCCTATTTTTTTGCTATTATCTCCAACGTTTGAGTGGCCGCTTTCCCAGTATTTTACTGTAGTTGCGTCCAAGTAGCAATTACTTTGAAGAGCCACGGAAAGTACACTAGGACGGAAAGATTCAAAATTACATGCGCGGGACATAGATATCCTCTTGCAACGTAACTGGCCACACGTCAATGTCGCCCGCGTGTATTACAGAAAAATAAGCTTCTATGCAGGAGCCCCCAGACGTTCTGAGCACCGCCAATTAAATATGCCGTACCGCTTGTCTGGCTTCAGCATTTCTGCTTCAGACCAAACTAGAGAGTCTGGAATCCTCACCTCTGAAGAAAAACAAACTGGCACCTGCTGCCTTGTGGGCTATAGAAACTACAAGAAAGATTTGCGATTAGTTGCGTCCAAGTAACAACTTTTTTGAGTAGCTGCCTACAGCACTCAAAATTACATGCCCGGGACATAGATACCTCATGCGACAAAACCTCCCTTGTCCTTCTTTACTGTTAACTTTGCTCACCTTCGCCGCTTGCCTCCAATTTCTGTGCTACTTCTTTAATCTCGATTCCCTGGTTCCCAAAGGCCATGCCATGGCTTGTGCCAGGCACGGATCTGTCAGCTCCGCGACCGGCGCTATTGTGGCAAGGACGCTACGGCACCTGGGCGCTTGATGTGTTCTTTTAATATTTTAGGCCTGTCTCAAAACAGGTGGATGAGTGTCTAATATGTCCTTTGCTTATTTGCGGATCATCCCGAAAACAGGGGGTAGGCGCTTCTGCGATCTGGGCGCATGCTCGGTACTTTACAATAGTTGAAATTGAACTCTGCACGAATCTTGAAACATAAACAGAATGTGCATGCCAAAAGGCATAGCAAATGAAACACCCACCATCTATCTAGTTTCGGTTCTTGTCCGCAAGAAGCTGGCGAATATGTAGCCTCCGGTTGGGTCTCGTCCTGATGAATCGTCGGTGGAGACCTGAGGTGTGGTCAACATCAGATTAGACCTTTTGAGACATAATCTATATACTTGCTGAGAGGATGTACAGAGCGCGACACTGTTAGCGCGAACAAGCGATCGCCAGTTTTCTATGTTTTTCTCTTAGAACCGAAAGGCTGTCATCAAAGATATCGTTGTTAGAGAAGGAGCTCATCTAGGGCTCTAGTATAAGGGGTAAAATGGTGCGGCCACTAATTTTCTTTCCTTATAAAATGCGAAAAGGCGCCGATGTCGTGTTCGCGCTAACAGTGTCGCGATGTGTACACCCAAACGAATCTCAGGCATGCCATTTATAGTGAGTTTTAAATTGAGAGGCCTAATGTAAAATGAGACGTCAGTACTGACGCACCACTCTGGCGAACCTAAAATTTTGAAAGGAGTATTTTAAAAGTAAATTTAACTCCGAAATTTCGGGGAGCAGTGGGATTTCTATCAGCCTAAAAAATTTAACAATGGGGTCCAACGTTGATAACAGTCTGCCTTTTGGGGGATGGCACCACGTCACTGAAAGCAGATAAGAGACCCCGAGGAAATGTGTTTGCAGCTGGTTGGAGATCACATTTACTTCTATTTATTTTCATTACATGATTAACACTAACATGGATAAAAAATTTGGAGAAGATTACAAAGTTATGATCTTCAATCCGAACAAACCCCGTTGCCAATGCAGTTTCTAATTGTGACTTGTTGCATCACCAAAAACAAACTATTTCCGATGTAACTAGGTTTTCTTCATCGCGGAAATGCTTCAGAATGTTTCTGAAAGTGTTTGGAACATAGACTGAAATCAAAGCATTGTGAAATTATATTTCTATACTTTAAGTTAACAATACTTCATGGCAACGGGCACAGACCAAGAAACTGATGAAAGCCTTTAAAAGGAACAGTATTCTCACCATATCGGATCCAACCCCTATGGGCGATGCGAGTTTGACCACCCTGCAATAGCCGATTTCGCTCCAATCACGGCGCACTAAAAGTGTGCGAATATTCGCAATTTTCGAATAACGAATCGAATATAGCCCTATTCGATTCGGTATCCCAATCGAATAGAGCGAAAAAATAGCTATTCAATTCGGCATCCAAATCAAATCGTTGTTTCTAAAAGTTTCGAATATTTTTCGAAGTTTTCGAATAGCCGAAAACAGAATTGGCACGATTCAGCACCGCAAATTTTCTTTCATAGACGCTTATAGACATAGAGCACGCCTGCCACGTACCAGTGTTGGAGGTAACGCGTTACAAGTAACGACGTTACTGGTAACGCGTTACATTTTCCGCTAACGCAGTAACGTACTCGTTAGTATTCTGAATGACTAAGGAGTAAAGTATTTTCGTTACTTTTTTACGGTATCGGCTATCAAATTACGTTACTCGTTACTCGTTACGTTTGACCAAAACTTGTAAAATACATTAGGTATTTGGGAAGAGGTCACGACGCCTGATCTAACGTTTAGAATAGCAATCTTGTGCATAAAACTGGAGACGTTAGGGGAACTAAATTTAGGTCACTAAGCCAAATGGAGGATCTAGCTTCTCTGCTCGAGGGGCAACTACGTACTTGCGCTCGAGCACGCAATGCCCAGGCAGTGCCGTATCTTGCTGCTTAGACTTCTGAGCCTTCGATTTCCTAAAACGGTTGGTTTTCCGCTTATCAGTCCATCTATTCACCCATCCATCTCAAAATCCTGCGCAAGCTTATCGCTGCACGGAACCAGCATCCGTCACAGTAAACTTAAAAAACAAACAAAAAACGTTCTGATCAAAAGAGACATCCGTTAAAAGGCGACATTATCTCGCTTCTCGAAGGCGAAACAAACCTTCCGCTACCAGCTAATTCCGTTCGTCCTTCTTTTTTTTTTTTATAGTGTCACACGGGCTTGAACGGACGACTGCGTTACAGCCCTCTCCTCACCCCTCCCTCCTCTTCCCCCTCTGCTTTGTGCAGCAGAGGTGGACAGCGGGGGGAGGGGGGGACATCCGTTTAAAACAGTGGACAACTAGTGGCGAAACGATTTGCATAGAGTAATATAGTAAAACGTAAAGAGTGGCCACTCCCATAGACCCCAGCGGCCGACTCGACTACCAGCGCTCCTAGCGGCCGCCGTGAAATTTTTCCCGACTTCCTGTTTGGATGCTTTCGGTTTCGTTTTTAACATGAATAGAGTCACAGAATACTAGTAGTTGAATGAATGGATAACTAATATTAGTGCGTCCAACTGTATTTAGCAGTAGCTTGCGCCACCTAGGTTGTCGTGACTAACTACAATTTTAAGGACAGAACGAGCGGGTTGGTTAGAAAGAATTAAACTTGAGGAAGAAAACGAGAAGGACGGACACCTCACAAACTTCCAACTACGGTTGTCCGTCCTTCTCGTTTTCTTCCTCAAGTTTAATTACAATTTTAAATTTGGTTACGGCATGTTACGGTTGTTAATTTAGAATTTACTTGGGCGTTTGAGCTGTGTCTTCAACAACTCAAAAGCACGCTTAAATTCATTTGCAATTTCAGGACAGACAGGTAATGAGGTAACCATGTACAATCCCAACCTGAAATATAAAACTATGTCACGGAACAGGAAAAAAAGGACAACCAACAGAAGGCAGCAATTAACGAATATTAAAATGTTTATTTTGGCCACGAAGATAACCATAAAAAATAGTTACTTTACTTAAAAAAACAGAAACAAAAGACAGTGAAAATTATTTTTGCACTTAATTGTTTCAGGACGTGTTACAAAGAATATTTTTCAGAAAAACCTCATCAGCCTTTTTGTACAGGTTTGAGGGAGGAAACATCTAAAAGTTCACAGCTGACACCAAAGCCGGGTGACCCAATACGAAGATCCATACCAATAAAGAAACATTGAACACGAACACACTAGAAAAAAACACGCACCAAGTGGTTCTGCAGTCGCTAGTAAAGACTGGTCGACTGCTGGCCTGCAACCTGGTCATTACAAATTATACCTGGAAATGCTCGGCGTGCAGTGTGCACCGTTCTGTTAAGTACTGTATTTTCCGGACTATAGTCCACGCACAAGGTAGTGGTATAGTCTTCAGAGTCCACACAAATTTGTTTGTGTACCCACACAAACAAATTCCCTAAGTAGCTCGCTGTGTAAAATGCTTGCCTTGTTAGCGCACAAAACCTTCTAGTTTCAATTATTAAGGCACAAAAAGACTTAGCATAACAAATCATTATTTAACAATCTGTTATCCACAAATTCCGTCGCATCTATCATAAGGAACAATCTTGTAAAAACATATCCTTGTATATTCCACACCTGCAGATTGTCCCCACAACATAAAACTGCAATTCAAAACATGACTAGCCCGCGGCTCTTGTCCAAACAATGACTCTTCTTGTCTATGTACAAGCTGCACATCAAACTAAAGCAGCAATCGTGAACAAGACCAGGAAAGGCCCAATGACACCCAACTTGCGTGACCAATGGACAGGACTATGCATAATAGAAAAATGACAACTCTCCCATTCAACATGGCCATACATAAAAATACAAAGACAAATGATTTTGAAATTAGACATTCACTAATATAGCCCGGTGGCCTGCGACCCAGCCTTAAGAAAGCAATACCAAAAATGCTTGACACTCGGTTTGCACTGCACAAATAAAACTTTCTTCGCACCTGTAACACATATGTAATAAAATGCAAAACTAATGCTGAGCGCATGTTTAAATTTATACTACCCTTTAAACTTCACCAGTTGTGCCCCAGAGACGCAAGTTTGGAGCCTAACTCTGTCTAAATTCCGGTTAATAAAGCGTATATGCCAGCAGAGACGTACCCTGCAAAACATCTTTAAAAACTTTGTATGGCACTCCTTAGTGCAAAACATAAAACAGCCAACGTCCACGAGTTTGGCACACAAAACACCACAGACGTTACGAAGATGCGCCACTCTTTCAATGACAGAAAGGAAGTGCAACTCAAGCTGCTGGATGTATCTGAAGGCAGCTTCTGATGGCACGGTCAGGTTTCCAAAAGCTTGCCCGGGATGTGGTACGCTTTAAGCATTGTAAAATACTGATGAGGATGGTACAGGGTGTCATGCTCATTCTTCAGCAATTCTGAACATGAACAACCAGGAGCAGTCTTCTCAGCAAAAAGTTTTATCAAAAATCCCGCGACATAGTATGTTGCAGATTCATCAATGATGTGCGAGTCGTCATGTGCCGCCAGTTCCGCAATGTCGTCTAGCGGAGGAAAGTTGTCAGGTGGGACACATTCAACAATGTCTGCAAGCGATTCACTTTGAAGCGAAAATGGCGACAACTCCTGAAGGAGCCCAGACCCGTCGTCTTCAACATTACCCTTTTCTGAAAGCTTGAAAAGCTTCTGAATCCCAATGTGCTTCAGCCCAGAAGTGAACTGAGACACATTGGGATTTGTATTGCAGCCTTGCTTCTGCCTAATACGCCCAAACATGTTTTCAAGCGGATCTTGCTGAAGACGCCGGGTCAGCAGGAACTGGAAGTCGTAGTTATGAGAAACATCTTCCCAGAGCAGCAGAATGGCTTTAATAGTGACTTGCCAGCCTATGATGGTTTGTGGCTGGCGTCTCCCCTCAAACCTCCACGCTGCAATCCAAGGAAGCTGCTTCTCAAGGAACTCAACTAACTCAGAATTTCCCTTCCAAATTCCATGTCGCAACTTTTGCTCTGTTTTTTTGCAGCTCGAACTGTTTAAGCAGTCAAAAAGCTTGTTCATCCGATCGCAAAAGTATGCCGTAGACATGGCTGCCGCTGGAAGTTCTTTTGCGTACACAAGAGACAGCAGTGCGACGCATACCGAGGCGCTCAGAACCTGTGTGGCCCGTTTGACTTTCATGTTATTAAAAGGCTTTTGGTAAATGTGCCGGTCAGTCAGCTTTGGTGTCAATCGCAGCCGCATCTCATGTGTTGAATGGTATAACTGTACTATGTACGTCCAATCAACAACTTCATTTTCGATGTGAAGCCTGTGCGCTTGCACATTGTTGCGAGTTGTTTTTATCAGGTGTGGAACGTCGAAAATGAAGTAGACACGTTCATTTTTTACAGTAAAATATGGCTGACTGACCGACACACCCAACTGATTTGCCAAACTGACGTTGGAGGCCCCTTGGTCGCATATGACAGCATTTACAGTAATTCTGATGTCCTTTAGCTGTTCGATCAGGGATGTCAGCAAGTTACGAAGTACGGACGATGGCGTCGATGTATGCCCAATAGTGTAGGCGACAGGCTGAACCCACCTCTTAGAAATACCAGAGAGTAGGACAACCAAGGCTCGGTCTGCGATTGTGGAAGTGCGTTCGATGCCATCGTCCGTAAATCCTTGAACGACATCCTGAGTGACATCATAGGCCAAGTTCTTTTTAGGACCATCTCGTCAAAGGCGAGGGTACAGACTCGGTCCTGTTCATTCCACGACTGCGTCTTGGTCGAGATAGACGACATTACTCCTGGAATGATTCCGGGTGTCATTTTGATATTACACAGCCACCTTCTCAGGGAGCGCCGAGAAGGCAGAGTGAAATGTGTGGACAAAAATCGGTACGCTTGCGGCCCACAAAAGTTTAGGTGCAAGGCAAACTTTTTTAGCCACAGGGGAAATCTTTTTCCCCTGCCCTTCGACCTCAGTTTCACATGATTCGACACCAGCTGGAATACCTCCTCAGTTACATGAGGGCGAATCATGGCGAGGGCTTCGGTAGCTGTCTGAGGCGCCTTCTGCTCTTGCTTCCGCAGTCTTGTGATGGCCTTCCTGTAGCGCGAGACCTTGGCTTGAAGACGCTTTATGACGTCCTTAGGTCTCACTGCTGACTTGCGGAAACTGGGCGTGGAGGCGCGTGAAATAGCTGGAACCAAGAAACACAATATTAGCCAGCTGAGAAACAATATATGTGGCCATACAGTTGAGCTTGTACACTCAACTCTGCATTATATTTATATAATGTGAAAAATCAACACCACCTTATATTTACGAGTATTAAACTTTTAGGTCATTAATGCCTGTTAACTAAAGATATCCAGAAGTAATACCAACTTTCTATTTGCACAGAAGAATCTTACTGATGAAAAGCATAGAAGCATCCACATCAGCAAAGAAAATTAGACACTTACAAGCCTCGGCTGATTCAGAGCTGGCAGAGGAGAATGGTGTCACTGGGCTGAGGTCTGAAGGCGTGCCGTACGAGGAATTGGCCTGCACGAGATCTGCAAGAAGTTGGTTATCAGAAACAAGTTGTTGCTTCAAACAGACTCGCTTCCTCACCGTGAGCTGCCCTGGACAGGGTGACCGGCTGGCTGTCCGAAGGCGTGCCGTGCGAGGTGCTGGCCTCCGCGAGATCTGCAAGAAGTTGGTTATCAGAAACAAGTTGTTGCTTCAAACAGAGTCGATTCCTCACCATCAGCTGCCTGGACAGGGTGACCGGCTGGCTGTCCGAAGGCGCGCCGTGCGAGGTGCTGGCCTCCGCGAGATCTGCAAGAAGTTGGTTATCATAAAAAAGTTGTTGCTTCAAACAGAGTCGCGTCCTCACCATGAGCTGCCCTGGACAGGGTGACCGGCTGGCTGTCCGAAGGCGCGCCGTGCGAGGTGCTGGCCTCCACGAGGTCTGCAAAAATTTGGCTATTAGAAACAAGATGAAGTCACCTGCAATTAACACAATGTTGGACACGACAGAAGCCGTGTTGGGGGTGTAACACAGCAGTCAACACGTTCTGGACATTGAAACAAAACATTTCTAGATTATGGGAAGTTTCGGAGCAAGGGAAGTTCCAAACCAATGATACTGAGACTAAGTGAACACACGATATTGTGATGCAGATGCGCAAACATGACACGATCGCCTAAACGTGACCATACCACTGATGCTAGATAGAAATAAGAGTAACCTCAGAGCTTACGAAGCAGTAAAAGTAGAGTTACATGTAAGCCAAGTTTTTCTACTTATATATTTTGCATACATCGGGAAGTGAATAAAGCATTACCACGACATATCACAGACTGCCAGTGTTCCTGTGGACGAACACTGGGCACTGCTGTTTTTGTGAGCCTCGTTCGTCCAGGGTCCATGAAGTCGTGTACAGTGAAGTGGTCGCTGCACACGTAGTAGCTCGCATATAGGCGCGCCGCCGGTTTGTCCATGAGGTCATGTCTCTTGGCGTACTCGACCCACGCCTTAGACCTGTGACATGTAGTACAGGTATATAAATGTCTGAAGATGACTTGGACATTAAAATGCCAGAGGCGGTTAATACATAGGCCAACGCTGTTTAACAGGAATGCCTCTGTCCCTTCATCACAGATATATAATTTTATTTGTTCCTTCGAAGTTATAGGATGTCACAAAAAGAACAGCAGAAATTTTCAATGACAACTATTTTTGTTCATGATATATTCAGTGAAGTGTTATGTCTGTGCTGATGTGAAGGCAAACACACAGTAGTGTCCTATACATTATTTTCTTATAAGTACAGGCTATGTGCGAGATTACGAAGTACAGTTTTAAGAAAAATGAAATACATAACAATTCTATGGCTGGCAAGTGACTCTGTTACTTAACCACCTTAGTGTAGTTTGAGCAAAACTTGATACTGTGAGTACTCCAGAGCTCTGGTCCTTCGTCTCGCCTGCACTGTTTTTATTCATCCTTATGCAAAAGAACTCGCCCAAGTTTTTCCCTTACTACAGCTTTGAAACTAGTTTTGAAGAAACAAACATTCCGTTCTTTCGCTTTAACAGCTGAACAGTCATCCAGTAAGTTTTTAGAACAAAGACAGATGAAAACCATGGCTACCTGTTGTCCCGTGGAACCCGGAAAAACTTTGTTCCCGGTTTGTTGCACGTTCTTCCGTTGTTACCGCACCACGGTACGCAGCAGTAGCTACCGTAGCTGCGCATTTCTCCGGCGTGCGCTGCAGAAGAAAATTTACAGAATTGGCGCCGTGAGATTTTGATATGCCTGCGAAAAGGGAGCTGGTCATGACAAAATGCTCCGAATAAACTGTACTAATATTCAAAACACAAGGTCAAGTTCGTACTGTATAAACCACGAGGTAACCACGGTGCACGAAAAGCGCCCTTGAATAAAAAGATGAATTACATGTTAGTATACACCAACTCGGACGACGTGAGACCAATGCTTCGGCGCCTCATGATATTATGGTTCACTATGGTACTCCAGCATACTCCAGCGCGCAGGGTGCACCGAATTACGCAGATGATCGGATGCCTTGCTCACCTGTGATTTCATTTCTCCCAGCTGGCTGTTCTCGACCAGATTAAATTAAAAGCAGGGTGCTGCGGCATGTACTTTCAACATTAGTAAGGACAAAACCTCACGCTAAGAACGAAAAACCCCTGCGAGTAGGATGAAACCACACCACATTGAGCGAAGCGTCTCAGGACCTCTCTTTGGCGTCACCGACTCTCGGCCCCCGCAGAAACTGTGTGCGCAGCTCCATTTCACCGTAAGTGCCAGGAAAGAAACAACTACGAGAGACAGCTCGATGCTTTAAATGAGCATGTAATGCGCGCGCGTTTGAGAAGTGAAGGCTGGAATCAGCGTCGCTGAAGACAACGCGCACGTGTTAGCAGCGTCAGACGCTTCTGCCGCTTCTGCCCTGCTGCATTTCACGCTATGAAACCTGATGGAACAGAGAAAAGCGGCGAGCCCGAAAGACGCTGACGACCAACAGACCCGTGAAACACTCGTCATGTGGTTGCGTACTAGTGTTTTGAAATGGCTCACCTTTTCCACGAAGTGAACACCGAGAAATCCACGTGACGACAGGAACAGCAGGCAGACCACCCGAGCCACATGCCCGAGCCGCCGAGCCCAACACCCAGGCTGCTGTTATGGCGGCGTTTCGCCCAAGCGGAAGTCGCAATCATTGGAATATTTTTCTCTAACCTTCGAAGCTACTAACAATTTTAAAAGCTTTTAAATTAAGATAGAACAATTTATGAAGGGTGCAAATATAACAAATGTATAAATAATTCGAAGTGTCTAGCGTTACGTCCGACGTAACCCAAGTTACGTCCGAATCTCCGCCTTCCCTAGGTTCACGGGGGAGAGAGAGGAGGGCGGGGGGGAGGGTTAGGTATACGCGTTTCAGTGCTCCATCCGGACGTAACGCTAGCCACAGCGTAAATAATTAGGCACCATGGCGCCAGCTGGCGGCTGCCGTGAAACCTACTTCCTGGGCCGCGATAGGGTCCGAGTGGCCACTCTTTACGTTCTACTATATTACTCTATGCGATTTGCTGGTTTTTTATTTACAACAAAAAACAAAAAACTTTGTGGAATTGTTTATTCTCGCTCCCCCTCGCTGCCTGAAAGTTTCTGACCCACTTTTGTACACAGAAGAATCTTTCGCTTGATTAGTCTACTTCACTAAGGTCATAATAAAAAAATAAAAAAGGTTTTAAACCTGGAAAGAAAACTTACAAACACAAAACTTTTTTTTCGCAGTAAATTAAGAGCTACTGCTGGTAAGAGGCTGCAAGTGATTATAAACAGTGTGCTGGTAACCGGCGTCCTGTTCCACATAGTGGAGTAAATCAGTCTCTGGTAATAGTATGAACCGGACTTACTAAAACCGGCGTAAAGATGAGGAATGTTGTTTAGCTGGTTGTGTTCCAGCAGTCCCCGTTCGCATGCTGTAGTTTATAAAAGCCGATTGACTTTCGATTGACCTCGGGAAAGTTTTCTCTTTCACGAGACCGAAGGCATGTTTGTAAGCGAACACACCTCTGCCAAACATATGTACTCGAACACGAAAGTAACGTAAAAGTAACGTTCTTTATTTTTGAAAAGTAACGGTAACGGTATATCGTTACGTTTGTAACAAAGTAACGTAGCCCAATAACGCGTTAATTTTTACCAAACTAACGAGTAACGCTATTTCGTTACTTTTTCTCGGTAACGGGCACAACACTGCCACATGCCTGCTGTAAGATGTCCCTTCTCTCGAGTGGTCTGCATACTGGGCAAAACGTTTGTGTCCCTCCTGTCCGAGACCGATGATTCCCGCTAGCAGTACCGGTCTGTCTACTCGAGCGGCGGCGTTTATTTGTCGAATGCAGCCCCTGGCACTTTGTCTCGCGACACTTAGAGCACACACTCTGAACTGCACGCCCCAACTGCTTCTGTCCCCGTGTGGTTTGTGGAGAGGTATGGCAATACAAGTAACACCTTTTTTATTTTTATTTTAAAACTGTCTGCAATCAGTGATGCCCTATAAGCTCACTTCGGCCTTTTGAGGTTGTTGGGCTTTCTGGTTTCTCTCACACCTTTCTTGAGTGGTTTCCTTCGCATGATTTCTATGCTTCCACAGTTTGTGTGTTGCCAAGACCCGGCTGTAGTCAGCTAGCTCACACACACATGGTTCTTGTTTTTGCTATTTATTCCCACCTCATTCTAGTAGTTTTCACCTTTGTAAACTGTGTACCAAGTATTCAAAAACTATTCGATTTGGTTTTGTCACTATTCGATTCATATTCGACTCGGTCTCATAACTATTTGGTTCATATTCGATTCGGTTAGAAAAATCACTATTCGCACACCCGTACTTTGCACCCAAAATCTGCCAAGATATCCTGCATACAGGCAATTAACTGAGAGGCCTAAGTCACGCTTGGCACTATTGTGCATAAACTATTGCCATGGAAGCATCATCATCACTACGCTTTGTGAGACCATCTGAATCATATCAATGTGATTGTAGTTCAAATTGCAGCCAAAAACAATACATGCCTTGCATGTATGTCATCAAAATTGCATGCTGGAATAGCCGGCGCCATGGCTCCGCACCCAAACCAAAACCATCACAGCGATCGTAGCCGGCCAAGTACGGCGAGCGTCCTTCCGCGATTCCGCCTTGCCTCTCTGCCGGTGGAAATAAGACGAGAAGAGGATCTTTGCGATCACGACACCTTTAGCGACGCGAGGGTTTTCAGGCAGCCAAAGGTGGTTACGCGCCAATGTCAGCAAACACTTGAGCAGTCGAAAAAGCGAAGAAGCGTGTCGATCACGAGGATCAGCAGAGCCGACGTGGATGCAAACGGCAACTCCGTGTAGCTTCCACTACATCAAATATAAGAATGTTTTCTATTGCGTCCTTCTGTTGGGAGGCGCCGGTAACCTGGATGATGGCAGAACATCGCAATGTAAACAAGAGGAGCATTCGCTGCGCCAACTTTCACGGCCATGAACGCGTCAACGACCGCCGTTTTTCTCATTTTTACAGGTGCTCCTTCGCGCCGGTACACCTTTCACCCTACCACTGGTGAAGTAGTTGTGAGATTCAAGCGATTTGAACGCCTTCATCACATGAAGAGTCACGTAGCTGACGGAAAACATCAGGTTTTTCACGATGTCTCCATGCAATATGTCGTGGAAAACAGCGGCGTAGGTCGTCGTGTCTCGATGGACGCAAAGATTGTATACGGATCCTCAACGTAATCAATTGTTGTTGAAAATGTCTCTATTGATAATTGAAGGCATCAAATTCGAACTCTTTCCCATATCTGGATCTTGTGGGAAACTGGGAACAACGAGCACATCGACATAGCCACTGCAAAGCGGCCACTTCACTCTAGCGACGACGGCATCTTTCGCCCGAGGACACCGCGTAAATATGCTAAATAAACTCGTTTATCGACAGCGTGACTCTAGACAACACATGAAGTAAAAGAACGAAACAGAAACATTAAATGTGACGCTGTCAAACGACGTAAAAATTAGACGGCTGAACGAAATGGGCCATACCGAAGGCTTGGGAGGCGCTCGCGTGGTTCTTGGTAATGGCGGCGAGGGGCGGAGCATCGCAGCGTGACGTAACGTGCAAGTATCTATATAAACTCTCTTTATAATGCTGCTGCTACTGCATCTAACAATCATCCACCATTGCTCAGAACTGTAAAACATGTTCAGTTACGGAAGTTTCAGGTTTTCTGTAGCTTAATTGTTCCATTCAGAATTGCAGACACTTTTCTGAAATAATTGGCTTCTGTCCATATATATGTTACTTCCACTCAGGAACTGTGGAAAAAGGTACACGATCACTGTGTATGAAAGAATTAGAGTCGCTAGGTAGTAATATCTAAACTACACTGGAAAGACAGGTTTTCAATTGTTTACAAAAGTTTGCCATCCATTAGGGCAGAATGAACACGTCCACAAGCAAGCATTTTAAAACTATGTTAGAAAGCATCAATCAAGGTTCAGTGCGTCGTTCACTGCGAAGTAAACAAAAAAAATTCCCACATGCTTCTTTGAATTCATTACCCCTATTTCACAACCATACACGTACCTCTTGAAACGACGAAGTTACAGCCCGAGCTGTCGTCTCGGATACTGCGTGAAAGGTGTCCGAAAGATTTCCAATTAGTGTGTGAGCAAGACGGTGTCATATTTTGGTCATATATATATACCTCGGGGACATAACGCGACAGAGATTTAAGATTCAAACCTGCTTTGTCCCCCTCACTAGGGAAACAAGGCACATGAATCCCGGCACGTGGATGAAATTTTTACCGCAACATCCCGACTCAACGCCCATCCCCGAATATTCGGCCACCACACTTTTAGAAAAAAATATTTTTTTAGAAAACACAGAGTCATCGACCACCCCTACAAAAGTCTGAACCAAGTATACTCGTACCGTGGCTTATTTGCTTCCTGCTGCCCCCGAGTTAACTCGGGCTGACAATACTTTTTTTTTTTTTAATATGGAACCAACATTTTTAGTTTTGGTTTCACTTGTTGAGGCAGGTGAACACTTTTGTGAAGCTTTCTCCCTCTGCGCTTCTGAGTCGACATTTTTGCAATAGCAAACCCCCGGGCTTTGATTTTGCGCTCCTTGACGAACGCTGAAACTCAAATAGGCGAACAATAGCTCACCTCGAAAATAATTGCTCTTGGTGGCCAAGAACAAACTCTTGTTCCTGATTGGCAGCCACTTGCTGCCAAGAATTGCTGCACATATCCGAAAGAACCCAGTCTTAGTCTAATACAGATGCTTTGGCCGGACAGAGACACAAAAGCCTGACGCAAGGCCACTATAAAGACAGGTAATATAGTGTCTGTGAGGAATGAAACACACAACTCCGATAGGCGTCAATCACTCACCTTGAAAACACTTGCCATGAGCGGCAAAGAGCAAAGTTCTGGACTTGATTGGCTGGTGCTTGCCACCAATACCTGCATGTATAAGAAAGTACCCGGCCTTAGTCAAACTTGGGTGTTTTTGCAGAAGAGAGACAATAAAATACTAATGCAAGACCACTACACATAAGAAATGGCATCCAAGAGGAATAGAACAGAAAACTCATATAGGCGGGCAATAGCTCACCTTGAAAATGCTTGCTTTTGGTGGCCGAGAACAAACTCGTGTTCCTGATTGGCAGCCATTTGCCGCGAAGAATACCTGCACATATCCTGAAGAACCCAGTCTTAGTCTAACACAGATGCTTTGGCCGGACAGACACACAAAAGCCTGATACTAGACCACAAAAAGCAGGAAATAGTGTCCGCGAGGGATGAAAACAGACCCAGGTGGAGAGGCTCATTCTATGTTTCATCTTAGTCAAATAGTGTGGCTCATCTTACTAAAACGATGCATATTTGCTAAAAGAATATATATATATATATATATATATATATATATATATATATATATATTGCCTCATTTAGCAGAGTTTACTGCCAACGATACCTGCACACCAGAACAAGTCAGACTTAGTCAAAGTTTCTTTTTTCTTCTTTTGATGAGCGACAACAGAATCCTACACGGGTGATGAAACAAAATATAAGCCCAGCAAGCCAGGCTAGTTTGCCTTGATGCGAGCACAGTGCCTCGGCCGACAAATGAGGTTCTATTCTTGGTCACTTGTCATATTTGGTGGGAATAGTCAAGTAAATGAAAAAAGGCAATCTCTCTTGCAACCGACAGCTGCGAACGAAATTCATATACCTCAATAAACGACCTGGAAATAAAATTGGGGTGGTGGCCGAGTGGTTTAAGGTGTCAAATTTCAAACCTACAGAATCTAGTTCTGGTTTAAGTCTTCCTGGTGTATATTTTGATCCTTATTAATTATATTTAAATTGCATTTTTTCTATTTTTGAGGCACAAGCACATAAATTATACGCTAATTCACCTTTAGAAGCGTTTTAATTACACTCCGTGGCTTCCTAGTGCTCGTAACAGGTTCTCGGTAAGAGCGGTTTTCAATTTTTTTTTTCTTGCTGTCGCTGCTGCTTGCTTCTTCGCCCTTAAAATGCTGACAACTCAACACAAAAGTAATAAAAAATGTGTTTCAAATGTGATGAAGATCAGCATTTCCAAGTTGTACCCCTGCTTTATGCTTCGATCATTCCACCATACCATAGCTGAGTGCAGTAAAGAATGGTCCCAGGTGCTGCGACCCAACCGTATATGGCCTTACGGTGTAGCACAATTCATGCAGCACCTATGCTTCGTGATGGAGCCAGTGAGCGAGGTGTGACCTGCTAGAGCTCTGCATGCAAGCAACAGCTTTACAGCCTGCAAAGAGTGGGAAGCTGCCCCTCCCTTTGCAGAGTTTGCAATAGCTCACCGAGAAGCTATTGCAAGCAATAGGGAGCCACAGAGTGTGAATAAAAGTGTTTCTGAATATGAATTAGTGTGTAAATTACGCGTCCATACGTTAAAACATAAAAAGGATATATATATATATATATATATATATATATATATATATATATATATATATATATATATATATATATATATATTTATGAAGCATACTGAGCTTCAACTAATTTATTTACACTATTTACATTATATATACAGGGTGTTTCACGAAAGGTGGACAAATTCGATATTGCGAAAACTACGCGTCGCACCAAAAAAAGGCTTTGTCGTTTTGGTCCCAGGCCAGGGGCCTTTCTAGAAAAATTATTAAAGTCCGAGATAATTAGGTTGTTAATTAGTTTTGCGTAATTAATTTTTTTAATATTGAGTTTAAGGGCATGGTTTCAATTAGAAAAATGCTCAGCATTGTCAAAAAACACTAAATCAACAAATTGCACAACGATAGAAAGCACGCGAAGAATTTTACGGCTTTCTGAAAAACCGTACAAATTTGACGGGTTTTTAAGTTTCGGTTTGTTATCGGAGCGCATCTCAGCCCCGGCGGCACCGCGCCCCGTGGAGAGATAGTGCAACCACATGAAGGCACTCTAAGTGTAACCAGTCTCTGCTGCGTCGCGCGATGACAGCGCAGCAGAGGTTGGATGCACTATCTCTCCACGGGGCGCGCTGCTGCCGGGGCGGAGATGCGCTGCGATAGCAAACCGGAACTTAAAATCCCGTCGAATTTGTACGGTTTTTCAGAAAGCCGTAAAATGCTTCGCGTGCCTTCTGTCGTTCTGCAATTCGTTGATTTAGTGTTTTTCGATGACGCTGAGCAATTTTCTAATTGAAACTATGCCCTTAAACACAATATTAGAAAAGTTAATTACGCAAAAATAATTACCAATTTAATTATCTCGGACTTTAGTAATTTTCCTAGATAGGCCCCTGGCCCAGGACCAAAAAGACGTAAACCTTTTTTTGTTGCGACGGTTACTTTTCGCAATATCGAATTTGTCCACCTTTCGTGAAACACCCATATATTATATATATATATATATATATATATATATATATATATATATATATATATATATATATATATATATATATATATATATATATATATGCACGTATGTACTAAAAGAGGCAAAATATGAACGTCTCCAGGTGGGCTTCAACCCAGAGCTTCACGGCCCTTGAATACAGTTCCCTAAGGCCCCCTTCAGATGGGGCAATTGCGCCCAGCAACTTCACGTCGCAACACCAGCAACACGGGCCGCCCGCGTTCACATGCAGCAACCGAATTGCTACGACTTGCAATCGTCATCATGAAATTTTATTTCTCTTGCAGTATTTTGACGCACAGTTATATCCTAAAAACATGTTTTTATATCTTTAAATTGCGCTGAGAATACTAACTCATCTTTTTGAGACAGTTTATTTCCAGAAACTATCCATTTCAAACCAGAACCAGGTCTTCAGTTGTCCTCATCCCCACAACAGGGGTGTCACATGAAAATATTGCATTCCGGATTGGCTGCTGCCGCATTCCAACGTCTCCAAGTTGTCCGAGTCCGCTTCGAGCCGGACCCGATCTCATCCATTCGTGTCAATCTAGGGGAAGCTAGGGAAACACCCGCCAGCGACCCCGAAATTGCTGGGAAAAGTTGCCCCGTCTGAAGCGGGCTGAAGACACCCTATTGTCTGGTACAGAGACCATTTAGGAACGTTCGGGTGTTTAAACGTTGTACTACCCTTTTTACAAAAAACAAAAACAAAAAACATTGGGTGTTTAAATGTTCAACTACCCGTTTTTCAAAAGAAAAATAAAGAAACATATTTCAAAGGAAAAAGTTAAGGAAAGGGAATGTACTATTATGTTCAGTGAAGTTCGGTGGCAAGACTCGGGACTCGAGCAGGAATGCCGTTATTCTTGGTGTGACCCCATGAGACTGTTTTCCTGCCTTTGCTGGGGTTTATCTAACTTAAGTACCTGTACGAAAAGTAGAAGAAACCCATGTGCATAACACTCAATATTCACAAGAAAATTTGTCAACGTCCAAAATGACCCATGGAGAAAATTATGCGAGGAATTTTTCGGCCACGTTGGCCGAGTCACCTCTCGTGGCCAATGTTTCATTGCAACTTTAATTGTAGTGAACAGTTATAGAATATATTACAAACAAAGTGCAATTTGGTTTTGTACGAAACTACAACACACAAAACGGCACTCTAATACAGTATGTTGAGGTACCTCTGAACAAACTCCAGGGTTTCATGGTGCCTCCTTCAGGTACTGTGGTCGGTTTGCCTTGCTGCATACCCGACCCGGAGGAATAACACGGAGCCAACGGTTTCAACAAGAAACTACATTTAATGGGACATGGACGAGACGATTAACATGGTTACCAACGGCGGCTGAGCCCAGTCAGCGACTCTCCGAGCGCCGCCTCTGATCTGCCTTATCAAGGCGGCGCATCCGATGTGCGCGTGGCTGGAGTGACGTCGCCGAAACGCGGGAAAAGTTCTGCACCTTTGCCTCGCAGTCGGGCAACTGGGCTGCGGAGCCGCCAGGGTGCCCACAGTACCTAATGTTGAACATGAAATATGTGCACCAAGGAGTGAGCAAACAGTGACTTCCGATTTGTCTCAAGCACCAGCGACATGTCGACAAGGCGTGCAACGTGTAGAAGGTCGTCTAGAAGTGTGCCAAGATGAAAAAGCAAGATGTAACGATATATCAGAATAAGATCACACCAAAGAGGGTCCGTTGTAGTGAGACAATCTACAATCTAGGTACAGTAATCGGGAGTCAACCGACGTACAGCCGCGATTTACTTTGCGAATTGACTGAGGGGAAACATGGCTGACAAAAAAATAGAAAAACGCGTTTTTTTTCGTTTTTTTTTACATTATTTGCTTTGCGCAGCCGTTAGCAGGGCAGTTCGGCGGCGGCGTCACGAAAATCTGACGTTTCTCAACTTCGTTCGGCGCCGGTCGGCACCACAAATCAATGGTCGGCAGTCATAGTCTACCCGGGAAGAAAAAAGTACGAGCTCAGAGCAGAGCGACTCGATCGCGATTTTCGTAAAGAGAAGCTCCCGTAACACTTCGGCGACTCGTGAGCTTCAAACAACGGCTGGCAGTTTGATACTTTAGCCAGTGTTGGCGGTAACGCGTTACAAGTAACGGCGTTACCGGTAAAGCGTTACTTTTTTTGGTAACGTAGTAACGTACTCGTTACTTTTCCAAAGAAGTAACGGGTAACGTACTTACGTTACTTATTTTGAGTATCGTGTAACGAAATTACGTTACGTTACTTTACTTCCTAAAACTTAAAAAAAAAATATATTTTAATTTTTTTTGTGTGTTTTTATGTGCCCAGTTATAAATTCCTTAGTCAAAAAATGCCGCTGTCCTCCACATCGAGCGCATCCGTTGGACGCCTATTTAGCGTAGGCGCGGACGTGTTTACCAAGAAGCGAGGTAGAATGTCAGATGCCAACTTCGAAATTCAGCTGTTGCTGAAGTACAACAGCGGAGTCTGCTTCGGGTAACGGAGGAACTTGTTCACAGCAACTATCTGTACTTCGACATGTTGTGAATAAAATATAATCAAAGTTTCAATCTCGGCTGGTCTTAATTTCTGTGCTAATGAGGGAGGCCGGTTCTTCTGTTAAGTTCCGTGCCAACGTGTTATAAATCAGCTTCATATATACTTCCGCGTTTTTTCTTGTAACTATTCGGGTGAAACCCTAAAAAAGAGAGGGTAATTAAGTTTCTGCATGGACATATTTTAGCTATGGCGCTTACGCACATATCAAACGTCGAAAAAGCAAATGTTTTAGTTCGTGAATAAAAAGTAACGCAACAGTAACGTGCGTTACTTTTTATCAGTAACGGTAACGGTAAGGCGTTCCTTTTATTTTGAGGTAACGTAGGTCGGTACAGCGTTACTTTTATTTGCAAGTACCGAGTAACGTATTCAGTTACTTTTTTCGGTAACGCCTACAACACTGCCTTAGACCCATGTTACGGATAAAAAAAAACAGGACGCAGGATGGCCAAAAAAATATGATTTTCGTGTAAGGCTCGTCAAATTATGAGGCGCTGGAGAAATGCAGCCTTCTGCGTTAAGTCCTTATTTCGAACTCTTTTTGTTCGCCTTCCGCCGTAGAACGTCGCACTACTGACCAAGTGGTTAAGGTTCGATCCCTGGAAGGAGCGGTATTTTGTTTTTCTTTTTTTTTTTCGTTAAGTTTTTTTTTTTTTTTTACCAAAACAGGCATAAACAAGCCCAGACCGATGGAAGGAAAATTAAAGTCCTGATTATCCACCGACGCCAAGGAAATCTATACAAATATCATTGCTACAAGCTTCATCAGCGCGCTGTATGATAAACAAGATTTGGGCACCCAGGTTGGATCTAAGTCGTTTTCGCAGGGGCCAAGACGACGAGGTCGGTCCTTCAGTCGTTTCTTTTGCCGCGGCGTTTTCGACATTCACAAAGAAAGAAGTTTAAACACATCCGTGATAAACCGCTAAGCTTCGAAACGATGCCGACACTGCTACGTACACTGGGCGGCGGCGATCAGCTGCGATAGCGGCGGGTTTCGGGCCTCGGCCTCTTCGGCTACATATCGTAACTCGGCTGCCTCGGCCGCCTCGACTGCCGGGCCCTGACCCTGCACTCTAAGAAAAAATGGAGGTAAAAGGTAGCAACGGTAGCAACGGCGCGTCTTCCTCCCTTCTACTGACGCGCCCCCAAGCGGACTCGAGAAGAAGGGAGGCATCTTCTTTCGGTTTCGTTTTTTGAGCACGTCGCGCACGTTGTTAAATAAATGTTGTTGAGTTGATTGAGCTTCAGCGGCAGCGAAGGCCGCTGTTAATTCCGTCTTCTAGTCCAAACGTGCAGAACATTTCGGTTGCATTGACGTTTTTACCACTAATTTTTTAAAACGAACAAATAAAGCCGCTAGAAACAGCGAAGTTCCGGAGCAGTGCCAGCAGCGCTACGTACACTGGGTATGGCCGTCTCTGGATTGCGGGACGTACGCGGACTACTCAGAAGGCGGAACTACAGTAGCGGAACCACGCGGAACTGTATCGACGTTTTTGACGTTATGGAAATCGCAGGAACTGTGTCCAAGGCAGGCAGGTTTTCCTGCCGGCTGCCTGGGTGCCTTCCGTGCGGAGTTCGGTTCTGTTTTCCCGTGCCGAGTGCCAACCGGCGTTCAACGTGGTTCTGTATTTCTGCGTGTCAGCAACATAGCAGCAACATCGTGATGGCAGTGTTGTGCGTAGTGAACAGAAGACTGGAATTATCGCCGATGTGACCGTGTGTTCGCGTATCAGTGGCGTAACAACAAGATGAGATGACGTAAACTGTCGGGCATTGATGCCGCTGGCAGGGCCGTGATTGGAGGGGGCGGGGTGTCGCAGGTTGACATTCCCCTTTACATTAAAGAGTTTAAGACCACTTGAGAAATTAGGTGCAGCCGATCGACGTGCGGATAATCATGTTGGAACGCTGGTCTGAACGGTAAGCTCCTATCGTACAGTGGCCAATGTGACTGTCGGTCCCCGAAAGCGACTGCGCTCTGGTGAAAAGACTGAACTGTACGAAATAATGACGGAAAGTACTATATTTACAATGAAATTTTAGCATAAAAAAAGGTAAAATCGAAAAAAAAGCTATCCTTTATTTTGCTGTTTAAATATACTACGGTTCCTGGAAAAACTGCCCTCCAAGTGTCGCGCTGGGATGAGCGCTAGACGTTTTCGAGCTCGCCACGGGGTAGCTCCGTACACTTAACACCTGCCGCAAGTCGCGGCTTTGACTGCATTCAAGTTGATCGAAAAGCGATCTCTCTGCCCGTGAAGCCTCGCTTCCAGCTGAGAGAATATCCGCTCTACACAGATTAATTCAAGACGGCAATTGCAGCCGTGCGCGAACAGCACAAATAGAAAAACAAACACTACAATAGATATACTGGCTAGGAATTTCCGTGCGAGGAAACAAACCCAGGCTTCGAACCGCATTGGAGTGGCTCGATTTATTGGCTTTCAAATAATTACGGCATGATCGAGCGTTTTCTTTTTAATTAGAGATTCGTCCCTGAGCCATTAAAAATACTCTCAGATGTATGACATTGCTAGAAAAATATCAACATGCTGGGAATATTTTTTATTGCTTAGGAGTCACCGAAAAATTCCGTACGTTCGAAACGACCAGTATAAAACACGGAAACGCAGAGCTCGGGAGTAGTGATCGGGTTAGTGTGCTGTTGTATTGTTGTTGGCCGAGGCTACATCCACGCGCGGGGACGTAGCCAGGTCGGGAGGAGATAAGGCTCCATCCACGCAAAAGGTCATGTGACTTTGAATATAAAAAGATAATTTGTTGTTTTGTGCATATTATGCTTTCTTATAAGTAAATATAGGATATAAAAATGAGGGCGTTACATTTTATTGTTGTTTTAAAGTTAATATATCACGTGACCTTACAAATTCTTAGACAATTTATCAATTTTTTACTGTTTTCTAAGACTAATAGCAAATATCTTGCGTCATAAAAATAGTATCAAATTCAATAGATATCTTTATAGTTACTGTTGTCCAGGAGTCACACACTCGTGCGGGCGGCGTGCGTGCCATCCGTGCGTGCGGGTGAGCAGCCGAGCAGCTATGTGGTGCGGGCTTGGTCGGCTTGTTGCGGGTGCGGCCTCCGGGCCTTCGCCCATGTATGCATCGCTGCCGAGGCGAGGCGGTGAGGCTTCGTCGTGCGTGTGGTTGGCTTGGTTCGAGGCGTTTTAATCTGAGCTTACGTGCATCGCAGGGGACAAGTGCGAGCACACCGCTCCGTACGTTCTTGACTTGCGCGCACGCTCACAGTCCCACGAAAATTGTGAGAGATGGTAAAACATGCATTAGTCCCAGTAATAACAAACACACCGAGAGCATTCAATCGAGAAAACTAGGTAAAAGATTCCAGAAACAGTTTATTCCATGACAAATAAAACAGTAGTCGACGCACACATGCCACTCGTCCACGAGATCCCCGACGAACACGAAGCCCTTCTTGCGGCAGAACTCCTGCAGGTGCCAATTCACGTCTCTGTACCGATCATTAATTACGTTGACACTCCAACGAAGACAACCTGTTCTCTCGCCTCGGAAGGACGGAAGAAAAGGCGATCTGCGTCGCCGGATTGCGCTCCAAGATCTGAGCGGCCAGCCGACGGTACTTGTCAACGTGCGCGCTGGCACGAACGCTGGTGTTGTTTGTGCCAAAATCGAGCAGGGCGTCAGACACCTAGGAAAGCAAATTGCCTCGATCCTAATGCCACTAAACGCCCGCACTTCGACAGCCACCCGGTTATTCGAACAGCAGTCCGCGCACGGCAGGAACGCAAGGAGCAGCGGCCGCCGAGCACATGGCAAAACAATGGCAGGCAAGACCGTAGGTTGATTGGTTGATTCCTCCGTGGACGGAGAGAAGACGAGAGGAAAACTGCCTCCGTCCACGCAGGAAGTGACGTAGCGCGCCGGAAGTGACGTAGTGCGTGGATGGAGCCTTATCTCCTCCCGACGTGGCTACATCCCCGCGCGTGGATGTAGACACTCCCATTGT
This sequence comes from Ixodes ricinus, assembly GCA_037355805.1. NCBI lineage: Eukaryota > Metazoa > Arthropoda > Arachnida > Ixodida > Ixodidae > Ixodes > Ixodes ricinus. Next base: position 11,082 of record JAZHYW010012704.1, on the reverse strand, counting down.
TGTTTGTATGCTGTTGTATTGATGTTTATGTGTATGCTCTCTATGTATGTTCAGCTGTTGCTTGTACCGTAGGAACGGACCTCTCTTTCACCTGTGTGAAAGAGAGGGTCCCGAAGCGTAATGGAGGCGTCAGAAAATATAATATTTTTTGTAGAACATGAATTAGGGGTAACTAGCGCCACCTAGCCTAGCTACTTGCGATCAATCTGCTTGACCCTGCCCTCTGGTGGCAAGCGATTTAACCTCCTTTTTTTACGCTACGCGGCTACGCCATAATTTCGTGTTACTGTGCTGAAACGAGCCAAGAGGCTGCTTCGGATTTGTTTTTTTTTTTTTGCGAGCGGCTTTTGGTTTTGCGGGCGAATGGTTTACCACTCCTTCGTGATGTGCGGTTGACGCAACGGTTGACGAAGGAATTGTGGCTTCAGGAATAGTAAAGGTAAGACAAAGTACGCGAAGTGGGTGCCGGTTGTCTCCGTTTAACATCGCAGTGCTGACGATGAGACGACTGAGTGACTGCATGCTTTCGAAACGTAAGTTTCTTTACCTGCAGGGGGAAGCCGGCTTCGGAAATAAATACAGTTCGCGGAAAGCTCGTGTTACGTTTTTATTTGCTGCTCCTCTCGCTCCGTACAATAGACTTCGTGTTCTCGTTAAGCCTTATTGAGCTCGATTTGCTCGATTCGTGGCCGCCATATTGAGATGCAGGCGACGGAGGAACTTTTGCTCCCTGCTTTAGGGACGAAAGTTCCTCCATTTCTGAAGGAACATATGTGTCAAGAGCGTTCCTCCCTTTAGGGAGGACTATACTGACCCTTTTTTCTAAGAGTGTATACCTTCGGCGACCAGTCTTCCCCGCCTGCATTAAGCCGCGGGTCCCGGTCGCCGTCATCACGACGTCCAGCTTCGCCGATGCACCGACCCAGTTGTAAGAGCCTGTCGCCCTTGTCCCGCCGGGAAAACTAAGCGCGGCAACTCCCGGAGGTGAAGTTGCCGTGGGCGGACGACGTAAAGAGTCTCCACGAACGCCGGAGCGCTCCCACTCTAGCGACGCCACGCCTCGCAACGACGTTCCGGCAACGGTGCCCAACAACTTAAACGTTGTTACCGACGGCCACGACGCATCGGCACTCGTTGACACCGGAGCGGACTACTCAGTATTGAGTGGGAGGCTATCTCGCCGCCTTCGAAAAGTCACGACGCCGTGTAATGGACCGCAGATACGGACCGCCGGAGGACACCTTATCACGCCTGCCGGAAGGTGCACCGCTCGCGTCGAAATTCACGGCGAGACGTGTCCTGTGAAATTCGTCATTCTACAAGGCTGTTCCAGAGACGCCATTCTCGGCATGGACTTTCTGTGTGAATACGGCGCCGTCATCGACCTTGCAGAAAACAGATTAACGCTGCGGGCACCTGTTCCGCCTTCAGAGAAACTCCGAACTGCGTCAGCCGCCGTCCGAGTCGCTGCCGACCACGTGAATCTGCCGCCGCGATCAAGTGTTGTCGTACGCATCGTGACCGATGCAGCTACACGCGGCGAAGTTGTTCTGGAAGGTAACCTTCAATCGCTCCTGGGAAGAGGAATAGGCGTCCCAAGAGGAGTAGCTGAACTTCAGGATGGGCGCACTGTGGTCCTCGTGACGAATTTCCGACAAGAAACGCAACACCTCTCTAAAGGTGCAGGTGTGGGCCATGTCGCGGAACTCCGAAACTCTGCCGAAGTTGCCGCGATTGCTGAGGAATCATCGCCGCCTCAGCAAGACTTTACGTCGCCAGCGCAGCTCGACATTGACCCCAAGCTTCCGGGCCTAAAACGACAGCAGCCGAGTGACCTCCTCGCCGAATACAGCGACTGCTTTCCGACGTCGTGAAAGGTCTGCCAAACCGCCTTTGCGAAGCATCGCATTGTTACCGAGGACGACGCGCTCCTGTGCATCGATCGCCATACCGAGTCTCAGTAAAAGAAAGGGAGGTCATACAGGAGCAAGTGCAAGAAATGCCGAACGACGACATAATCCAGCCTTCCAGCAGTCCATGGGCCTCTGTCGTACTGGTTAAGAAGAAGGATGGAACGCTTAGGTTTTGCGTGGACTACCGACAGCTGAACGCGGTGACGAAGAAAGACGTCTACCCACTCCCCCGTATAGACGACACGCTAGACCGGCTGCGCCACTCTCAATATTTTGCATCGATGGACCTGAAGAGCGGCTCCTGGCAGATCGAAGTCGACGAACGGGACCGAGAAAAGACAGCATTTCGTCACGCCAGACGGACTGTACGAGTTCAAGGTGATGCCTTTTGGACTATGCACGGCGCCAGCAACTTTCCAGCGTGTCATGGACACCGTACTGGCTGGGCTGAAATGGCAGAGCTCTCTCGTCTACCTGGACGACGTCGTAGTGTTTTCAAGCGACTTCGACGAGCACTTGCGACGACTCCGAGCTGTTCTCCGGGCCATACAGACCGCCGGGCTCACCCTTGAGCCATCAAAGTGTCGGTTCGCCTATGACGAACTGAAGTTCCTAGGACACGTGGTTAGCAATGATGGCGTTCGCCCAGACCCAGAGAAGACTCGCGCCGTCGCGGCATTTCCAGCGCCGACAGACAAGAACGCCGTGCAAAGATTCCTGGGACTATGTGCGTACTATCGGCGCTTCGTTCGGGATTTCGCAAGGATTTCTGCACCGCTCACAAACCTCACGAAGGACGCCGAGAAGTTCGAATGGGCCGAAGAGCAGCAGCAGGCATTCGACGAGCTGAAGCGACGACTCCAGACTCCTCCTGTTCTTGGACATTTCGATCAGGATGCGGAAACCGAGATTCACACGGACGCAAGTAACGCAGGACTTGGTGCGGTACTGGTTCAACTACAAGAAGGCACCGAGCGAGTCATTGCCTACGCAAGTCGGACACTATCCAAGGCGGAGAAAAATTACTCCACGACTGAGAAAGAATGCCTTGCGGTCGTCTGGGCAATCACGAAGTTTCGTCCGTACTTGTACGGCAGCCCGTTCCGTGTAGTCACGGACCACCATTCGCTCTGCTGGCTTGCCAACCTCAAGGACCCGTCAGGACGCCTCGCTCGATGGAGTCTCCGACTACAAGAGTTCAACATGACTGTGGTCTACAAGTCAGGCCGCAAGCACAGCGACGCCGACTGCCTGTCTCGAGCGCCCGTCGAAACACCTTCCGGCAGCAGCGACGACGATGAAGACGAGTGCTTCCTAGGCGCAGTGAACACCGACGACATGGCACGACGTCAACGAGACGATCCTGAGCTGCGCGCACTAATAGAGCACCTGGAAGGGCGCGGGAGTACCATGCCACGTGTTTTCTCACGAGCCCTGTCGACCTTCGTCATGCGACAAGGTGTACTCTACAAAGAGAACTTCAGGGACAACAACTTGTCGTGGCTGCTGGTAATCCCGACTGACCTTCGAGATGAGATCTTCCAAGCCTGCCACGACGACCCGACGTCCGGACACCTTGGTTACAGCCGGACACTGGCCCGTATTCGTGGAAAGTATTACTGGCCCAAGCTCCCCAAGACCGTCCACCTATTCACACGATCATGCCACGAGTGCCAGCGACGCAAGAAACCTCCGACGAGGCCGGCCGGACTCCTGCAGCCAATTTCTCCTCCAACTGCACCCTTCCAGCAGATCGGAATGGATCTACTCGGCCCTTTTCCGCCGTCGACGTCGGGGAACCGCTGGATCATCGTCGCCACAGATTATCTCACGCGGTACGCCGAAACGAAAGCCCTTCCTTCAGGGACTGCTGTGGAAGTTATCAAGTTTTTCACCGAGTCCATCGTCCTCCGGCACGGCGCTCCAGAAGTTCTGATTACAGATCGCGGATCATCGTTCATGGCACAGCTGACCCAAGAAATCCTCCGACTCAGTCACACCAGCCATCGTCGTACAACTGCGTACCACCCGCAGACCAACGGGCTGATGGAGCGACTCAACAAGACAACTGCCGACATATCTATTTTGTTCTTAGCCCGAGACTGAGGCAGGAAAAGAGGAAAGTTTCAAAGTAGAAGAAAAATGAACAGTCGGGGACACGTCTCTAACACAGCTAAAGACAGGTTTATTTGGTCACCCTCTTATATACACTCCACGAACCGCCTCGCCCTTTTCGACCTCCAAAGCCAAAAGATAACAAAGGTCTCATCTTTTTCCACGACAATTGTCAAACGACCTTGAACAATCTTGACGTTTTCCACAAAGCAACACACTCTTGCTCCACCTCCCGGAAGACAATTGACCGAACCGTCGCGTACATAGCACACCCTCCCTCCACTCTCCGTCCCACAATCCCAAAGCATCCTGGCAACAAAAGATTCTAATCCCACCCGAAGGCACAAAGGAGGAAACCACTTACACCCTTTCACATTCAACAACCACTTTACAAAACACTTAAATCCGCAAGAATGTCTTTGCACTGCTGCTAAATTGTAACGATACCTGACTAAAGCAGTTGCTCATCGATTTCATCATTATTGTTTCTTTAACAACCCTTTTGATGTCGTTTAACTCTCTGTGTATTATCTCTGTTTCGGACCAGCATGGTATACAATTCTTACATTCCTGAACATGTTTCGCTATTTCCGAATTAGCCACGTTGTTTTTTTACATTTCTTTTGTGTTCAGTCAATCTGTCATTTATACACCTTGACGTCTGCCCCACATACTTAAAGCCACATTCCAGGGGGATTTCATATACCACTCCATTATCACAGGGAATAGACTTTTCTCGATGCGTTTTTGTGCATTCCTTTACACTTTTGTGGAAGGGTGTGAGCTTACTCAACTTGTAATCCGAACTAAAAACCAGATCCACACCGAACTTTTTGGCACAAGCCTTTAAGTTGTGAGAAATTTTGTGATAAAACGGAATTACACTAGTTCTATTTTTTGGCCTTTGCTTTGGTTCTCCTTTACATTCATTCGTCTGCGAATTTTACAGATAACTGCTTCCCTACGAATTCATCCTCATAACCAGCACCGTTTAGCCTTCTCCACTGTCTTTCTACTGATTCAGCCAAGAAATGTGTACATGATCTCTCCATTGCATTTGTGATTAAAGACTTTACAATACCCGCTTTCACTGTTTTTGAATGGCAACTCTTTTTCGATAGCAGTGGTTTTGCGTTTTCTTTTCTATATTCCCAACATAGCCCTTTTTCATTGTGAATCCTAAGTTCTAAAAACTGCAGTTTACCATTCATGGGTCGTTCGACCGTAAACCGCAGTTCCAGGGCTGCCGATCTGATCAATTCTTCCAGATTGTCAGATAATCCCTCCCGAAAAGAACAGATCAAAATGTCGTCGACATATCTTTTCACAAAACAGGACTCCGACGTCAACTCCTGCAACCTATCAGATACAATACAATCCAAAGAATTTAGGTAAATTTCCGCTAACGCCGGTGCTACACTCGACCCAATGCATACTCCCTCTTTCTGTAAATACTTTTTTCCTTCATACTCTACTATCGTTGACTGTAAGTAGTAATCAAGAATGGCAAGGAAACTGTCCACCGAAATGCCTGACCGCGATTGGAACCGTATACCAAATTCATTTCAAGCACCCTTTTACCCTTTCCAACATCCGGCTCCTCTCTAAAGAGCAATAAAGGTCCTTGATGTCCATTGACAGCACATCTCCTTCCTTTCCATGACGACCTTCAAGTATCGTGATCAACTCACTCGAATTGCTCAGTGACAAAGACTTATCTAGAATTGCATGGTTAACAAAATGGTTAACATCCACCAGCTCGCCTACGCACTCACAGCATTATCATGATATCTATGTACGTCGACGTAGAGCACAAGACGTGGGACGAGGTGTTGCCCTACGTGTCACATTCACCTACAATACGGTGGTTCAAGAGACCACTGGATTCACACCCTTCCAGCGGGTACATGGCAGGAAAGTAACGACCATGCTGGACGCGATGCTGCCCCATGAGCCAGCTGACAGTGAGAGCGACGACGCCCAGGTGGTTGCTCAACGGGCCGAAGAAGTCCGCCAACTCGCCCGACTCCTGATTCAATACCAGCAACGCGTCGACGCGGGCTGCTACAACCTTCGTCGCAAGGACGTCCACTTCCAGCCCGGAGACAGGGTGTAAGTGTGGACGCCCATCCGTCGCCGCGGCTTGAGTGAGAAATTGCTGAAACGATAGTTTGGACCGTACAAGGTACTTCGTCGCCTCGGGGAGCTGAACTACGAGGTGATGCCCGACGGAGCAAGAACATCATCACGCCGCCCACCACGACCTGAAGTCGTCCACGTCGTTCGTCTAAAGCCCTACAACGCTCGATAGGACTGTGGACCTTATGTGTTCCAAAATACTGCTTAGTTCGCCGTTTCTTTTTTTGTGCTTTGTTTTCTTTTGCGTTGCATCGGGGCGATGCACTTCTTAAAGGGGGAGTAATGCCGCGCGCGCCGGTGGCCAAGCAGGCAGCGCGCTCGTGGCCTAACGGTAATCGCGCGTGCCTTCTGCGCAGAAAACCAGGGTTCGATTCCTGGCCGCGAAGACGCATTTCTGTTGATTCTAACGTAATGTTCTGGTAAATTCGATAACCGTGTTGCTGATTCGAGGTTAGAATGTTCGACACTCCGAACCTTCTACGCCGATTGTTCCAGAAGCCCACGCGTGTACAAAAGGGCTCCGCGTGGCAAGCCGGAGTCAGTTTCGCCCCAGCGTTCGACTCTGCTGTCACGCCGACTTCGACGCCCGCGACGCTCTGCTTTCTTCTGTTCCCTTTTTACTTTTGGGCACATGTTCGCCCCATTAAACGTTTAGTTTCTTCAGTTCTTATCGCCTCATCACTTGTCATTCGTGACAATATTTTTAAAATGTTCAAATTTTCGTTAACTGATCGTTGGGAAAAAGAATCGATGTAGCCATCTATAAAGAGAGCGAGTTCATTGCTAATGGCGTAAAAATCCGCTTTCTTATAATCTCGAATGAATTTGATTCCTTTCGAGGGAGTAACTACAGGTGAATTTAAGGTAATGTGTAACGTACAATGATAGCTGAGCCTAGGAAGATCAGAAATTTCAGAAACAAGATCGGGTGAGGAAGTTAATACAAGGTCAAGCAAACTGGCAGTTGTGGCTGTAACAGGTGTTGGCTTTCTGACAAGCTGAGCTATAGGTTGAAATCAACGCATACATTTAGAAAATCGATACATTCTGAAGAATTGGGGGCAACAGAGGGACACACACCAGTCCACACAATACTAGGTTAGTTAAAATCTCCCAAGTGAAAGACTGAGAGTCTTGAAACCTGGTTAAAACCAAATTAAGAACGTCGTGTATAGCTCATTGGGGAAGGTAGCAGAATAATTCGGCGGTCTATAAGAAACACAAAAAACTATACGTTTATGGTTAGCACTAACGCTTACACAAATAAACTCATGATTAGTTAAAATATTCACACAGAAAGATGTCATATTCTAAGATACAGCAATTAACACACCTCCACCGGATCTGAATTCCCTATCATAGCGATACACGTTGAAACGCTTACCACACGCGAAAATTTCGCTGTCGCGTATTTTAGCAGAAAGCCATGTTTCAGTGAGAATAACTAAATCAGCAGATGATGATTCTAAAACGGCATTAAGTGCGTCATGGTTTTCTATGACACTCCGTATATTAGTAAAAATAATCGAAGTTTGTTCAATAGGCAGACGATGGCTCTTATTGATGTTAATCTGCTATGACGAAGATGTTTGGGCAAGGCTAGAAGATGACCTATTAGTCGAAGCGCTCGCTACGACCTCCTGATGACCCCCAAGCTGAACGGCATGTGCCAGTTTCCAAACAATAAACAAATACCTTTTAGGGGCGAAGCTCCTTAGGGTCTAGCCTTGTCCGTCCGTCCGTCCATCCGTCCGGCGTCTGTGCTCACATAAAAAGAAAAAATGTTTGCGCAGTCGACAGGATTCGAACCTGTGCGGGGAGACCCTAATGAATTTCTAGTCCATCGCCTTAACCACTCGGCCACGACTGCGGGACGAGTAGGGGGCTCTGAGATGTGGTAGTAACTCAATAGCTGGGGATGTCATGGATGAAACGTTGCATGTAGCCGCTCAACGTCTATACAGGAGAGGGCGCTGCGGTCAAATGCGCATATAATCGCGTTAAACTTTGCATGCACTGGCTCAACGTTTATAGACGAGAGGGCGCTGCGGTCAAATACTCAAACGCGTATATAACCACGTTCCATACCACACATGGATGAAAACGAACAAAATCAGTATCATCAGCACCACCAGAGCTTCGCCCCAATCAACATCATTCATCAGGTGGAGATGCGGTCATTTTTTTGTCGACATAATGCTTGTTATAACGCAAAGTAAATGCAACATTGGGATACGAACTTTCCGCGAATTCGATTAGCTTACGCCGTGCATACGGGTTGCCGGCGAAAAGTCCTCGTTTACAAAAACACTGCTATATTTTAGTACTGATTTGGAACTCAAAATATTACACGAGCCTTCAGGTTTGCAAATTCGACAATTAGCGGACGACAACGGCTAACAGAGAAGGCGCCTATTCTGTGCGCCTGAGCAATACATTCTGCGTCAACCTACAAGTTCATGGCTCGTGACAACGCCGCTCATATCTTCTCCTCCGATTGATCCCATGTTTCACGATCAGAATCCTCAATTCCGTGAAAAATTAAGTTGTCTCGCCTTTTCTATCTTCTAATTCGTCAAGGCCCGAGCGCACAAGATTATTTTCTTTCCTAGCTTCATCGGCAACGCGCTGCGTGGCTTGAAATTCGCTCCGCCATTCGTCGAGCATCAAAGCTTTCGTTTCTACATTGAGGAGTCTTTTATTCACGTCAGCTAGTTTATTTTTCATCGACTGCTGGCTTTCCTTACTTTATCAATGGAGCTGATTAAGCTGGCTTGACCTGCCTCAAACTTGAGATTTCGGGCATTAACATCCTGAAGTAGTTGTAGCATTTCGTCCATCTGCTTGCTCTGGTTGTCCTTACTCGGGTTTTCAGTTACGGAAGTCGTGCGAGGCCCAGGGTTAAGCTCAACATCTCCGCTCAGAAGTAGCACCAAAGAGCACAGTGCATCAAAGCAATCAGCTATACAACAACACAGCAATTCTGGGCGAGGCAGCACTACAATGCAACAATAAACAGATTTCACTTTTGAAAAATTTTGTAGGTTACCCCCCAGCAGCAGAAACACCACGGGGTTAGACTGCGACCGCATTCTCTCGAGGCTGCCTCGCCCACTGGCGATTTTGGTGCCAAGGAGGGGGGCGGGTCGTGAAAGTTCCGACGATGTCGATGGCGATGAGATGGCGCATTGTCCAAGAGGAATCAAAGCAGAAAAGTTCAGGTAAACTAAGTAATGTTCGCTGAACAGGTCACAAATCACGAACGAAGTAGGTTGTCGAGGCAGGTATGCTAGCAAGCTGGTCGGCCGAAGAAGTCCACCGGCAGCAGGAAGGACGTAAAAATCTGCAGCAGAAACACCACGGGGCTAAATTGCGACCGCATTCTCTCGAAGCTGCCTCGCCCACTCTCCAGCTCGTTGCTCGACTTCTCGCGGCAGAAATGGGAATTGTTCTAGCGAGGGTCACCCTGTTTCTTTGCTCAGCAGCCACTGCGGAGTTGCGCGTATTCGTTGAACATTACGCTCCGGTTTCTTTTGCTTTTAATTAAGCGCACTAATTTTGGTCCCACTTTACTGTGTGGTCAGTTGCTTAATAGAAACCCGACCAACAGTTACGTACTATAACGGCCCCATAAAAACCTTTTCTTATGTATAATGTTTTACAAATGCTTTCTGGCGATACCAAAACTGATCGGTATGCAGCAGGCGTTTTTCTCAGATGATTTTCTAATATTAATTTGAACACAAACCCAAAGTAGAAATGGCGTCTCCAGAAAATTTGTGTATTCTTTCATCCAAAAAGGAAGAAGTCCAGTCAAGTCAAGAGCCCCCGAAAGAGACGCGAAAACAGGGGAGTTGTCAACCTATCTGCTCTCTGTGCGATGGGATTGTTATTAATGAACCAATTATTTGGTTCATTGCCAGTGTTTTTCCCTGCAGCCAGTTGCGCTGGCCGCCTAGTATCCCAGATTCCTTATACTATCGGGAATAATTGTGTCGCTCACTGAATCCCAAGTACGAAACGGGCTCATCGAGGTTCATGACTCTCCTACCCTCACTTCAGCCACCATATTGAGAAACTAGTGGCGCCATCTATAATGATTTGGAGTTTCAAATACTTTTTCTGACAAGTTGGCTTCAGTGTTGGTAAAGCCACGGGTGCAAGCGTGTGGCTATCAAGAGCATTTTCTGTGTGCAAGAGCTCGTGCAAACCTACATATGTACAGTATATATTCTGCCCAGCTATGCGTCCGTGCCCAGGCCAGCACTGAAGCCAACTTGTGAGATGGAGTGCAGAACTACCCCTTCGGGTAACTTGGTGTATCTCAAAGTTTCTGAGCTACTCTAGTTAACCTTTCGAGGGATTATGTTGCAATATTTGATGTGGCTTTCAATATGGTACGAAAGAAAACTGCAGTGTTCTCTAAGAAATTAAGCCAAGTTACACTTTAAGGAGCCGCACCCATGTTTAGCAGTATTAAAGTAAAAACAATTACAGTATTTGGAGCTTTTGCTTCATCCAACTGTTTCTCGAAGGCCAGGAGGTCAGCTTGTGTGTTGAAGGCTTGTTCGACGAGGTGGGGAGGGGGGGGGCAGTGACTGCGTGGCCTGGAAGGATTGCGCAGAGCTAATTGAACATCTCGCCGTGCTGCTGCAGCATGAAGCGCATGATGTTTAACAGCCGCAGGACGTGCTGCTTCAATCCTTGTTGTATGAAAAAGGAAAGCAATTGAAAATATACATTTGACGAGGATAGAAATAGTTTACACTATGCATTTTTATTGGGCATGGCATGACTTCCTGCAATAAGACCACATAGTTACTCCTTTAGTTTAACTTCAAAAAATAAAGCAACCACTCCACAGGGAAAAACTTACGAGGTTCATATAATCTTGAGATACTTAAGAATAATTGCT